>JAOXJP010169626.1:446-41271 GCA_025762735.1 Platanus orientalis
ATTTCATTCTTTTTTAATCCAATAACCCCCCCCCCCCCCCCCCTTCTCCCACCTCAAAGAAAGAAAAGAAAATAAAATAGAATAAGATCCTCCTTCGAAAATAACTTCTTAATCCAAAAAGGGGGGAAGAGAATGGTTTAGTGGTTTAGGCTCATTGATCCCATAAACGATGGCAACACCCTTTGGTTAACCGACAACATTTGGAAGGTCAGGTTGATAGGTGATTTCCTTACCATTGCTTTGTCTTTAGCTCACTTAACCCGTGGTTGAAAAATATTTAGGGCTTGGCCCACGATAAAGAAAAACTAAAGTCCAACAGTTAGAAATAGCCAAGGAGGAACCTTGAGGGACTTTGATCCACCAAAGATTTAGTAGACTACGTGTTTAGTATTTTGGTTGGCTTGTTCAACTTTATTTGAACTTGGGTCCTGTTTGGGTTGAACATTTGATACCCCCATGGGATCGGCCCGACTCAGAACTGACCCACCCGAAGTGTTGGGCTGTTGATAGGACAATCAGATTGAATTCAGATATCCCGGATTTTAGTTGGGCCTAATTTTTGGGCTCAGAAAATGGACTATGGTTTATTGTCTTCAATGAGAAGATTCGAAAATGTCCAAATAATGATAAAATAATAATAATAAGATTTTTCTTAACCTTCCCCTTTGATACCCACTTCTGTGAAGGTATGCTAGCGTGACGTGCGGTTCAGGTTGGGGGACTAGAAGACGGAATTGACCATGGGTCCAACTCACTGTATTGCATTAGACTAAACAAAAAGGCTATTGTAAAGTGGTTTCATTTGGGTTTGGGTTTGCCAACCTAGCCTAAGTCCACCATTATTGATTCTAAGCCTAGGCCCGACTCTTATTTGTCAAACTACATTACCATGTCCAAGTCCCATGGTCTTGTTTAAAATGACTTGGGCCACGGCTGGGTTATAATCAAGTCCATAAGTTGTCGGCACAAAAAGTGGTTGAGACTTCCATTCAGATTGCTTTAGCTCTACGAATACTAAGCTTCTTCTTCTTCTTCTTCTTCTTTTTTTCGGTTGACCTAATTTGGGAAAATCAAATACAATAAAGTGGCATTAACTAATTGACTATTATGAAGATTTTAAGTTTTATCTAATGATTTATTATATTAATGTTTATGTGACGTTTAATGAGTAACAAGAGTCATTTTTTTTCATCATCAAAAAAAAAAAAAAAAAAACCATATGCTCCATAAGGAGAAACCAAAACTACTAAACTTAGACTGCCAACAAGTTAGGGGATCGAGTTGTAGGATCAACAATTCGATTGAAGTTGATTGGCTACTCCATGGTTTACATACAAGCATCTCCCATTGGTATAACAAGATATGTAAAATCCCAAATCTAGTTGGCCAGTTAGTAGTTATTGACTGGTCAGGGTACCGAGTTGTGGATTGAACAGTCCGATCACTGGGTTGAACAGGTAAGGGAATATTTATAAAGGAAACAATGTTCTGTGATGAAAAATTGTCCGTGATGAACTATAAACTAACACATGGAATATTGGGGGGGGGGTTAAAAACACTAAAAAAAAATGCTTAGTTGAAAAAATAAGCATCCAAAAAGAAGTACCAAATTCAAAAACAGATCATGTGTCAATCTGTGCCACGCCTACATAGGTTTTTTCATCGTAGGCAATCATACAAGATTGTTGTTGGAATAAGACTATTGTTGTTGTCTCATTTTGTACATACAAGTATTGCCTTTTTTTAGACTTTTTTTTTTTTTTTCCTTTCCGGTTTACCTTCTTATTTTGGTTTTATTACAATTAGTGGATTGAATCAAACTATTTCAGGTCGGTGACAAGTTGCCCGGTTTCACTATATCGTTTGGCTAGGTCTGATAGCTATGGTCCGGACCTCAAAACCTAAACCCAACCTTAGCCCAAATTAAATTAAAGACTGAAGTTGAGCTCAAACATAGCCCAAGGCCCACTATCACAGATGAAACCCTGGTTTAATTGGGCCAAGTTTGGCCCTTACTGTCGTACATGCACCTGAGGTTCAAGTATGACATTAGAGATTAGATCAGCTGCGTCACAGCTCCACGTGGACAAATAATCTGCTCCTTTCACTAGCACTTCTGTTTTATCCAGCTTAAAACTGGTGAAGACATGGAGCAACAAAGTGAGGTAAGACGGGTATTGAAAAATGATATTTCTAAAACCCAAAATTACCCTGACTTCTCCTTCAATGTGTCATTTACGGAGGAACCGAGCAGGATCAGGATCAGGATCCGATAAAAGTTGGAACAGTTAAGATTGGAGAAGGAAAAGATGGAGAAGAAGTTGCGAGAGGGATTTGTTGTTGGAGATCCATAAGCATAAGCTAAAAAAGGGAGATTCCCACCAAATTGAGGTTGTAATGGCTGCAACTAGGGTGTCAATGGTTGGATATGAATCAGATATAGGCAAATCCATATTTGTATTTGTTTATTTAATCAAATATTAGATCAAATTTAAATTTTTTATGGATAGTTATGAAAACAATAAGGACCTAGAAATTATAAAGATAGAAAACAATTGATAGGTCAACGAGAAAATGGGGAACTGGTTACTAGGAGCTTTCTTTCATTCAAATTAGGAATATGAGATTAGAAATGGAATAAGGTTAAGATGATAATATTCATATGTTGAATTATAAATAACATGTCTTACAATATTATAATATAAATATTAATTTCAACAGATAAGGATATTTAGTCGAATAATCAAATCGGATATATATATGCATTCGAATAGAATATTAGCAGATCGAATAAGAATTGAATACAGATAAAAATCAGATAGTTGAACAGCCTCAACTAGAACCAACATTCACACTCTTGCAAGCTTAAAAAACGGGTATTGATGATGGCTAGTTTATTTATTGAGTTGTTCATAGTTTTGCTTCAACAAACACACATGCCCTCATTCCTTCTCTCTTCCTCTCTGCGTGTAATTATGTTAACCTCCTTTTCTTAGAACAAAAAATAGTTTTTGACACTATAACCAATACTTATACGCATTCCTAGAAAATTTTACTAGGCGGCTCTCTTGAAAATTGCTTGAAATCTTCATGTAATTTTATAAGAAGCTCACAATGGGGTAAGGATTAAAGGAATGACAGAGGAAGAAGGAAGATCAAATTTTGTGATTAATTGCTATACCAGTAGCCGATGTTTTATAGGTTTTTGAAGGATTGTTTGTCTGTCATGAAGACAAGGAATAGGGAATAGAAAATGCTAGGAGAAGGGGATATTGAAGGTTCTATTATTAGTTGTAGTGGTTCTTGCAATTGTGGCAATTCAATGCGAAGCTGGTGGGAAAGGAAAAGTGTATTAGAAAGCTTATGTGGGCTAAAACCAGATTGAGGTTGTAATGACTAGAACTAGCTTTCGCACTTTGGCCAGAGGCTTGTTTTAGGGCAGAGAGATTCCCTTTTTTATTTTTTTGAGCTTTTGCATTTGCATCTCCGGTAACAAATCCACCATTGTCAAGCTCTTCTGTGTCTCTTCCAATTTCAGCTCCTCCAATTTCTTTTGGATCATGTTCAATTCTTCCACAAAAAAACACGGTGAAAGATTAAAGACATATAAGGGTATTCTTGGGTTATAATTTTGGGTTATAAAAATATTTTTGTCAATACCCATTTTACCCAGGCTTTGGTGTCATGTGTTTTCACTGGAATAGGATCTTCTCCTGCCGGCTTATGACCTGTTAAGGTCCTGTCAATAGGTGGCATAACATTGTTGGGAGAAAAAGTGAAAATCATCTCTTCAAAAGATATAATTCACTTTTTCCCTCCAATGGTGCAGTGCCGTGTTGGACAGGACCTTAACAGATCGCAGGCGGCAGGAGAGGATCCGTCCAACCGTTGAGCTGAATTAAACTTGGGCGCTCAATGGAGTGAATTGGTTGCACTCCACGTGCCATTGATGATCGAAAAATTATCTTAAAACCATCCAATTCAAGAGCAGCGCTCCAAACTCACTTCACATCTCCAATCTGAACGGACAGATGTCGCGCCAGTCTCTTTCTGAAAGTAACACAACGTCACAAAGGATGTATTAAAAAACGAAGCAAATGTTCTGTGATAAAAATGCCTCTGTAGTGCATATGGTGAATCAAAAACAGACATGTATTGTTTTGGGAGATAAAAGGGTCCAAAAAAAAAAAAATATATAATAAATATTTATTGTATATTTACTTTAATAACCTACTTTAGCTCATATATACTAACCAAAAATCCTTCTGTTATGCATTGGTGTCACGCACTGATTGGTACTGGCGTGATATTACTCCATTCAGATTGGAGATAATTAAAACCTGGGCAAGCAGGTGATCGAATTCTGGTCGAGCCCATAAATCACGCGTCAACGGAACAAGGGTGGGGCTCGGCTAACAGAAACCGCAAACGCGTATGAACCAAATCAGCGTAATCGTCCCTACACCAACGAAGCATATCCAATCACGTTTTGCTTCGCATCATTTCCTCGCTTCTCATTGGCTCTTGTTCGTCCATCTCAGCATCTCTTCTTAAACCTCAACCACACGAATCTGTCGAGAAACTTCTTTATTTTTTTTTGGGGAAACTTTTTATAAACGGAAAACAGAATCAAACCCTAATTCAGATTTCGTTGTTCTTATAAAAATCTTTGTTCCTTCTCCCTCTTCGAATTCACTTCTCCTTGAATCGCAGATCTCTCAAGTTTTTGTTTTTGTTCCTCTCCTAATCTTTCTGATGGCGATTCGGTCCCGATTTATAACAGGATTTCTTTTCCTTCTCTTGGCGTTCGAATCATCCAATGCTCTGGTTTCTTCTAAGGCTATTTCTGTAAGTAGTTTCGCCAAATCTGGTTTCTGCTTTGTTTTTTTAGGTCCAGCAGAGAATTTATTTTTACCGTATAATTTTTATTTGTTTAGGATCTGAAGGATGCGATCGTGAAGGGATTGGGTTTTCAAGCCGATGAGTTCAAGATTTCCGGTTTCGATCTCAGGGATGCGTTGGTCGGACATTCTGTAGAGTACGAATTTGATATTGAGATAGACAAAAAGGTTCTTCCATTTAAGCTTCTCGAGGACGTCAATCGATGGGAATACGTGGATTTGCCCATTTTTCGAGCCGAAGACCCGTCTTTATCAGGTGACGAGAGGAGCTTGGTTGAGAGCAAGCAGAGATCCGAGGATCGTGTTTTGCCGGTTTTGGCTCCCTTTCAGTTGGCTGGCCCGATGGAGATCTGGATTCAAGACGCCAAGGATATGAGGCTTTCGTTGCCGGTGAGTTTCCGATCTGTTCTCGCCCTGATTTATGTTTATTTTTTTCATTATTAATCGTGGTAATATCATCATCATCATTATATTCTTCTTCTAAAAAAATTGATCAGTTATTGATTAGAGTTTTGTCCTCCTGAATCATAATTTTTGCTTTTATTTACTATTCGTTCTTTTCTCAAAGAAGCCTGTAGAATCGGATGATTTGTGATTTGCACAGGTCTAATTTTACGGATACTACGAAATTCTTCTGAAATCTGAATTCCAATGCCTATCTCGCTCTCCGTATTTATTTATTTTTAATTTTTCCAACAGCATGACGTCGAAGCCGGCGTATTGAAGCAAGTAGTCTTAGCAGAAGGTGCAATAGTCACAGTTAAGGGCGCCAGATCAGTAAGCCTGCGCCATCCTCTTGACCTTCCGCTCCCCTTGAACCAATCCCAAGGGGGCTTCGCGTCTGGCCTCCTAACCCTAGCCGATCGCCTCCGCCACGCCTCTCGCACCGAGGGGGCCCCGCTCCTATCCATCCGAATAGTGGGACCCACGTCTCTTACCTCATCGTCCTCTTCGTCTGATAGCAAGCTCAAGCTCAAGCGTCTAGCGCCTGGCCTTGTGGAGCTATCGTCACCATCGAGAAGCAAGGCGATCCAAGCCGTTTCCTCCGTCAATGGTGAAGCAGATGGCGCGGCGACGATTCTGACGCCAGCTCGGTTCACCACAATGTGGCCGCTTGCATCTGTCAATGGCTCGAATCCCAACCTGCGAGGGTTTGAAGCGCTGCTTTATTCTGTGCTGGGTGCGAAGGCAAACGAGGAAGGGTCGTTCAGGTTGTTGAAGGCGGAGGCGTCGGCCCAGACGTTCGTGAAAATGGGTTTTGGGGTGGAGAAGGCGCTGAAGGAAGGGGCTGAAGAGTTTGACCGGGAAGTGTTTCCTGAATGGCGGACAAAGCCCGAGTCGGTGAATATGCACTTTGAAGTGTTGGCTAAGGTGGACGGGGAGAAGGTTGTGGCGGAGAGGGTGGTGCCGGTCAATCCTGTTGTGGTGGAGGACAGCATCGCACCTAACGTGCTCACGGGGAACATGACCATGTCCAGGGCCCCAATTATTCACCCTCCCCCTAGTCCCTGCTCCTTATGATTCGTTGTTTGGGATTGCTTTCCTCCTTTCAAGGAAGTGTGTAAAGATAAGTCTTGTTAACGATGAATGCTTCAATAGGGGAGGGGGATTCAGTGACAGCAGAGCAGCGCACTAGTTTTTGGTGTGCGTCTATTTTGGTCGCTGGGTGATACTTGATAGTGTAAGGGGCTCGTGGAGTTTAGCTCATATTGTAAGGAGGTGAGGTTTTAACTTCTCCCTTTAACATCTTGTTCTAAAGGGGATAAGATGTATGTTGGGCAGTTATTTTGATTTTGTGGTGTTTAGGGATTAGATTTTCATAATTAGGTGCCCTTTTCCCCACATTTTGTATTCCAATTTCTTCTATTTAAAATAAAATGAATCAATGTACAGTGAGAGAAAGAGATACTTCTGAAAGAACATTTTAAAGAATAAAGAGAATTTCAAGTGGTACTATGTATCTGCATAAAAGTATTGAACTCCCAGTTTAATATTTCAATTAAAATTGGTACTTATCATTGTAATCAGTCTAAATTTTGAAGCTGGCCTTTCTGGTGTAAGCTTATTTCTATCCCAATTCCCATTAAAACTTTTCAAAACCTTGAGAAGTTTCAACTGCATGCTTTGCCACGCAATAATCAGTTGGACCAATGACATCCCATTGTCAGTGCGGTCAATGCCTCTGTAATTCAACATACCTTAAAGTTTCTTACTGCTTGCATGGAAGAAACTACATATATGATCTTACCGAAAAAAAACCCTACATATATGAAGATTCAGTTACCAATATAATGAGGTTGTGTCGGCTTTCTTCTAGCTGTTTTTGAGACTTGCTAGAATAGTAGCAAATTGATTGGACTTTAGATGCCAGATTGTTCATCCCTAGGTACTCGTTGATTTGTTTTTAGTTTTAGCTGGATGATCAGATAAATCCAGTCAAATTGAGTCCCCAACAAGTCAAAAGATTACAATTTTAGGAAACTTACCTATGTGTTTATCTGATTATGTATGCTTGCTTTTGACCTGAAGAGCAGGTTTCCATGTGAGGTGCAGAACTTTACAGACATTAGTTTATGATGATGCTGGTGTCTTAGTTTTTTTGGAAGAAAATAGAACCTTAGATGGCTGTGGCCACCAAATCTAAGAGATCAAGCATTTGACCATGGAGAACAGTGATGAAATTAGGTGTCCCTTATATCTTTCAGGAAAAATAAAAAATTAGGTGTTCCCTAGCTCCAACAGGATGCTTTAACAGCTTGGAGGAATTAGACACCAGAAATGTAGATAATTAATTACTACTTCCAAAATAGAAGTTTGTTCCCTGTATTTTTGTGCATTATTACCAGAAGCAGTACAAGATCCGTGCTTTAGTTTTGAGATGCATGCGGGTTAAATTTCATTTTCTTTTTTGATGTTCTTAAAAAATACTGGTATCTATTAAGTTTTGTACAATTTGGATCATAAACAGGGTGAAAAATTGTATATAATATGGAATAGTAATGCCATATGTACGCAATAACTTAGCGTAGGCGTAGTTATTTGCTGTAATATATATATTCTCAACGATGTGGAAACACATTGTTGGGATTTGTATGTTATTTGATCCTCACGTCTCTTATTTTAGGGAGTAGTCAAAAAATCAAATTTTGGGAAGATATGTGGTTGGGGGAACACTCATCATTATCTTTCCCTTGTCTTTTCTGCCTTTCTTGTAACCAAGATGCCTCCATTGCCAACTCGGAGAATTCATCAAGGTAATTTTTATTGGCACCTACCGTAAGGGATCTTCTTGATTTTGAGGCCAAGTCGGTTGGATCTCTCCTTGATTTTCTCCAACCAGTTTATCTTTCTCTCTCTATCCGCAATAGACTCAAATGGTCCCTCAAATCTTCTGGCTCTTTTTTGGTGAAATCATTCTTTAAGTTCCTCTCCACTTCATAATTCCTCCCCTCTCCATTTCTGGTATCCAAGGTTTAGAAAGGTTCCCCTCAAGGGTCAAAGCTTTTAATTGTCATCCATGGTAGAATGAACACTGTGCTTCAAAGGAGACAACCTTACATGGCTCTTTATTTGAAAGATAATTCATTAATTTCAAAAGAAGGCAACAATGCTTTGTATTTGTTATATTTGTCCCCGCTCCTTGCAGGATGGTGAAATTCGTATTCATATCATGATCTATTTGCCCTTTGCTATTGTAATTTGGGATCATTTTCTTTGTCATGCTTCCTTGAGTTGGACTATATCTTGTAGTCTTCTTGATTTAGTGTATCAATGGAATTGCATCTCTCTTGAGACCCATGGAAAAAAAATATGGTTGGGGCTTTTGCTTGGTATTTATTAGGGCATTTGGAAAAAAAGGAATCAAAGGATTTTTGATGGAGAGAAGAAGTCTCCCTGGGAGGTAATCGATTCTAACTCTTTGAAGTGACATCTTAGGAATTGCATTGATAGATTTCATAGAGGTCTCCTTAAATGACCTTACAAGGGATTGGTTCTCATGCATTTATTCACTTTCTTTACCTTGTAATCTCTAGTTCTTGACTATTTCTCCTTGGTCATTTTCTTTGTATATTCTCAGTTGTTTGATGTAGAGAAGAGAGAGAAAGTAGGAGGAAGAATAGAGAATGAGATAGTTGAGAGAGAAGTTGTCGATAAGAGAGAAATTAGGTTTTTTTTGTTTCCCATATGATTACTTATTATGGTAATGACAAAAATACCCCTACATATAGGAGTAGAATGTATATACCTTATATCACCAAAAGATAAATCCCAAAAAATACTCTAAAAAATAGTCAATAATACACACACGTCTACACTCCCCCTCAAGCTGGGTGGTAGATATCTGACATTCATAGCTTGCTAACCAAGTTTGAAACTGATCACAAATGAGGCCTTTGGTAAATACATCAACAAGTCGATCTCCAGTGGAAACAAAGAGAATACAAATAAGGCTAAAAAGAAGTTTCTACTTTATAAAGTGTTGATCAGCTTCAAAATGTTTAGTACAATCATGTTGAATTAGATTATGGGCAATGCTAATCGCGACTTTATTATCACAGTAAAGACGCATAGGAGTGAGAACGGGAAAAAACAAGCTCAACAAGAAGATGTATCCATATAAAAGCTCACACACCCCATGAGCCATAGAACAAAACTCAACCTCGGCACTGGAACGAGCTACAATAGACTGCTTTTTACTATGCCAAGTAATAAGGTTGCCTCTCACAAAAGTGCAATAATCAAAAGTCGATCTCCTATTAGACACCGATCTAGCCCAAGCAGCATCAGTATATGCCTCAACATGTATACCAGGTTGTTTAGTGTACAAGAGATCAACACCAAAACTCCTCTTCAAGTAGTGAAGAATACGATAAATAACATTAAAATGAATAGTATTGGGAGCATGCATAAGCTGGCTAACAACGCTAACCGCATACACAATATCCGGCTTAGTTAATGTGAGATATATAAGCTGGCTCACAAGATGTTGATATTTGCTTGCATCAATGAGACGTTCACCAACATCCTCAGTATAGCGAAGATTGGGATCTATAGGTGTGTAATGGGTTTACAACCTATCCTTCCAATTGTAGTTAAGAGATCCAGTGTATACTTCCTAGGAGAAAGAAAGAGGCCCTTTGCCAATCGAGTAACTTCGATGCCAAAAAAGTAACGTAAGGATCTTAAATCTTTAATTTCAAAATCCTATGCTAACTGATGATTCAACTATGACATTACAATTTGATCATTCCCAATGACCACAATGTCATCAACATAGACTATGAGTGCAATAAAAAGACCATCACGATGCTTAATAAAGAAAGTATGATCTTCCTGACTTTGGTGATACCCATAGTGAAGTACAATTAAACGAAAATGCTCAAACCACCATGGTGATTGTTTTAAACTATAGAGAGCTTTTTTTAACTTACACCTAGCCCGTAGAGGTAGAAGAGAAAAACGTTGGGGGAAGCTTCATATAGACCTCTTCAACAAAATCCCCATGTAGAAAAACATTCTTCACATGAAACTTTAAATGTTTGAGTTATTAATTACACTATTCCAACCCATTTTCACCCTTGAGTTTCTTGCAATTCAGAGCTCAGAAACAATATTTCTCGCTGACTTTAGTAAAGACCTGATTAGCCAGCTCATAAGAATTATTGAACATCCTGTTATTTCCTTCTAGCTAAATTAACCATAAAATTGCAGCTAAGGCCGTCTCCCACAATAATTTGTCTTTTATTGTGACTTTTGGAGAAATTTCATCCTTCATTTTTGGCCTTCTAACTGTGACATTTAGAATTGTCTTCTCGTATTGAAATGCTTTCCCTCCTTTTTGTAGAAACTCTTATCTTTCTTGCATGAGGAGAAACCGCAAACATGGTAGTGTAATGGTTTTAATATGACTAAGTGTGTTCAGTGGTTCTTTATTGCAAAATCCAAATCCTTTGAACTGCATATTGAAGATGAGGAATTTTCGATGGTGGAGCATGGCAAGGGAAGCCCTCTTAAAATTGTATTCCCATCCTTTATTCTAGAGAAGGTCCAAAGGTTTATTGAATAGGCTTGTGAGATGCTACGGATTAGGAACTCAAATCTACTGTTTGGTTTAAAGGGGTATCATTGAATGGGGAAAATTCATTCGTTTATGTGAATGGAAACAAAAGGATCATAACTCATATGTGATAATTCCTGAATATGAGGCACTTTTTGGTTGGAAAAACTATGGAGATCATAAGACAGATGCTAGAGGCTCCGTAATCTTCTATGGAGGTTCAGGATATGGATGCCCCACCTATTATTTTTAAGGATGCTCCATCAAAACCATGCTGGGTTATGCCCCCTGAACAATGGAACAACATCATAATTTGTGATGTGATAGTGCGGTGGAAAGTTGTTGGAGTTACCATCTCCCATAGATTTAGGGGAAGAGATAAAGAAGGCTATGTCAGGCTTCTGACGGGTTACCCTTCAAATATAGTGCTATTTGCAACGTTTGATAGGAAAGATATGGAGAACATTTTAGCCACGGGACATCTGAGAATCAGAAATGGTATTATCACATTCCAGAGATGGACGGATGAATTGATGGCTATTGCCCCTCAAGCTGTAAGAGGGAACAAATGGATTCGGATATGGGGTCTTCCCCTGTCGGAGTTGAGGGATGAAGTTTATCAGGCTTTAAGTGCCAAATGTGGATGACTGTTGGAAGTTGATGGCTGTTCAAAAAGGAAGGTGATTATCTCCGCCATTCGTATAAAGGTTATGGCTGAATTTATTGGCGGTATTCCTCGGCTTCTCCGGTATAACTTAGGGAAGGGAGCTTCACCTTGGTGGTGGAGATTGAGAACCGTGTGCTCATGTTCTAGTTGGAGGCTAAAGGTGGAAGACAAACAAAGGTTAGGGATGATGATTTTGACAAATCCAAACCGTTGATGGCGATCAATCAACAACGACCAACACATTTTCTATCAACTATTAGATCGAATGAGAATCGGGTGTCTATTAAGGATGCTAGGTTTGGGGCGTTGAATGAGAGGTGGGAAAACCCTAACAGAGCCATTGATTCGAATTTTGAAATGAGAATCAAATCTAGTCCATTGGATATCATTCATCATCCAACAGGTAGGATTAATAAGCACTTGGTGAAGGATAAATGGGTCAGCGGCCCAAACATTGGGTTTTGTATCAGATCTAGGGTTGGGTGACCCAAACATAATTAAGACTGATGGCCAGACCAACATGGCGGTCGAACCACCTATTATGGATGAATTTAATAGGTGTTCGTCTTCTTCGAGGAGAAAGGAGATCCAGTCGACTGAATTAGGGGATTTGGTAGTGGCAATTGCAATTGATAGGGGAGGGTCTTTGGACGATTTCTTTTGTAGAAAAGGGATGGATGAGAACTTGGCCATCTACCCCACTTCCTGTGACACAATGCAAGCCCCGTATGGATCTGAATTTGCAACTGCCATGTTGTCTCCTCATTACCCCTATTTTCGTAAGATCTCCCTCGTCTGTGGAGTTTTTTCTAGGAAGAGCTTTATGATGTGAGAGGTATTTGGGATGGTCCTTGGGTTGTTGGCAGAGATTTTAATGTCATAAGGTTTCCTCATGAAAAAAATACTCAATCTAGTGTCACAAGAAGTATGAGAGACTTTGGGGCATTTATTAATGACTATTTGTTGTGTCTCCCCTCTTATGAATGCCAAATTTACATGGTCCAATGGTCAAGATTCCCAACTCTAAGTAAACTGGATAGATTTCTTGTATCTAATGACTGGGAAGAGCTTTATCCTAGATTTTCTCAAGAAGGGTTGCCAAAACTTGTCTATGATCACTGACAAATAATGTTAAACTCTGAAAAAAAATCAAGTATGACCCAACCCCTTTTTGTTTTGAGAATATGTGGACTATTCATCCCGCCTTTAAGGAGTGTGTAAGGAGTTGGTGGGAAGGGTGTTAGGAAGGTGGGTGGGAGGGTTTCCGTTTTATGAAGAAGCTTTAATTTGTAAAAAAAAAAAATTGATTGAATGGAACATTAACACTTTTGGGAGGTTGAATGAGAGGAAGAAGTTGATCTTGGATGAAATTCAAAATCTTGACTATAAGTTGAACTCTGAAGGGATGCTTTCGTCGGATCTAGAACTAAAGAAGAAGGACCTCCTGGCCAATATGATGTTATTCTTTGTCATGAAGATATTTATTGGAGTCAAAAGGCAAAATGGAAATGGATCAAAGAAGGCGATGAAAATACTAAGTTTTTCCAAAAGGTGGCAAATGAAAAAAATAGAAAAAAGTATCATATCTAGAATGAACATAGGTGGCTTTATGGTAGAAGATTTGGATGCTCTTAAGGATGAAGTTATTCTGTTTTTCTTGAAGTTGAATTCCAAAGATTTTGGTAACCGTCCAGTTACTAATAATCTTTTTATAACTCTTTGGAAGATATGGAGGCAAAGGACTTGGAGAAGCCTTTCTCTGAAAAGGAAATTCAAGATGCTATTCTTAGGATGGTTGAAGATAAATCCCCGAATCTAGATGGTTTCACAATGCATTTTTACCAAGAGTGTTGGGACATTTTGAAAGAAGGCCTTCTTATAGTGTTGCTGAATTTTTTGAAAGAGGTGCCATTAATAAGGGGGTAAATGCAACATTTCTTGTTTTAATCCTTAAAAAGGAGGGGGTTAAGAGTTTTTGGATTTTAGATCTATGAGCCTGATTGGTAGTCTCTACAAAATCATTGCAAAAGTTCTCTCTCTAATATTGTGGGAGGTGTTAGGGAAGGTGATTTCAAATTCTCAAGGTGCTTTTGTGAAGGGGTGTCAAATTATGGATGACATTCTTATTGCTAATGAATGTGTAGATGAGATGAGGAAGTGAAAAGAATCAGGTTTGGTTTGCAAGGTTGACCTGGAGAAGGCCTATGACAAAGTGGATTGGAAGTTTCTGTGTTGGATGATGTGGAAAAAAGGTTTTGGCCAGAAGTGGATAAATTGGATTATGGAATGTTTAGATCATCTTTTCTTCTCTATTATGTTGAATGGGGCGTCAAAAGGTTTGTTTGGGTCTTCTCGTGGATTAAGACAAAGGTGATCATTTATCCCCATTTCTATTTACTCTTGTTGTAGACTCTTTGTGTGCTTTGATGTCCAAAGCTCTCTCTCTCTCTCTCTCTCATTCATGGACTCCAAGTTGGGGGGATGTGCTTGCTATATCTCTGCAAATGACACTATATGTTTCATCAAGAATTTATCCGATCAGGTCCTTCACTTGAAATACATTCTCCAAACATTTAAATTTATATAAGGTTTGAAAGTGAATTTTTCTAAATCTTGCTTGTTGAGGATTGGAGTGAACGTTGAGGACCTTGCCTCTTTTCTGGTGTATTGGGTTGTAAGGTGGAGCAGTGGCCTTCGAAACGCTTTAGCCTTCCTCTAGGTGGTAATTCAAATTTCATCTCTTTTTGGGATCCAATGGTGGAAAGGTACAAATGAAATTATCATGTTGGAAAATATCATACATTTCTTTGGGGGGAAGAATTATTTTGATAAAGGCTACCATGTTGAATATTCCTGTATACTATATGTCCTTGTTTAGATGCCGTTGTAGGTGATTTAAGTGTTAGAAAAGTGTCAACAGGAGGTTCTGTGGGAGGGCAGGAAGGAGAAGAAGGATCATTTGGTTAAGTGGGATGAGGTTTGTAGGCCTAAAGAAGCTGGAGGTTTCGGTATTGGTCGTTTAAAAGAAAGAAATTCGGCGCTTCTGTCTAAGCGGCTTTGGAGGTTTTCCTTTAAGCGTGGCAATTTATGACATTCCACTATTTATAGCAAGTAGGACATACATTCTAATGGGTGGGATGTTAGTCCCCGGTTTTCTCATTCAACGTCTACAATTTGGAAACAAATCATTTCTTTATTTCCTTTGTATTTCCCTTGTGTTCATTTTTTGGTGGGGAGTGGAGATTTCATTTGCTTCTAGAAGGACCTCTGGTGGGGGGACCATTGTCTATCATCTTCCCGAGACTTTTTCGTCTCTCTTTTAATAAAGATGTGAAAGTCTCAAAGTTTCTTTCTTCTTCTCAAGGAATCTCTTAGAACATTAAATTATCAAAAACTTGTATGACTGGGAGGCGTCTTAGGTTGGTAATTTAATGTCTCTCCTTAATGATGTCTACCTTTCCAATTCTTTTCCAGACCAAAGAGTGTGGATCTTGGAAGTTTTTGACAAATTTTCTTCTAAATCATTTTTGATGTCTACCTTTCCAATTCTTAAGCCTACTAATCTTGCCCAGGTTAAGGCCTTTGCTTAGACTGTGTCCATAAATCAAATTAACTCTATGGACTTGTTGTAAAGGAGAAGGCCTTATATGCAAATTTCAGACATGATGGTGAATTTGGAAGTCACTTATTTATTTACTAGCCTTATGCGAGAGCCATTTGGGATTACTTCCTTTCCAAGCTCAATTTCTCTTGGGTGATGCCAAAGGATATGAAAGACCATTTTTCCCAATGGAATGTTTGGGGTCTAGGTCCGTCCTTGGGGTAGATCCTTTTGGGCGCCTTATTCATATAGTGGTTTGGAACATTTGGAGAGAATAAAACTTAAAGACCTTTGATGGTAAAAGGAAGAATTGCAATGAGGTCATTGATGCTATTATTAGGGAGGTTGGAAGATGGATTTTTGTTTCTAAGGAATTTGAGGGTCTTTATTTGTCAGCTTTTGTGAATGATTGGGTCACCTCCATCTCTTCATACGCCCCGATTCCTGCTTCATTTTCTTATAATTGGCAGCTCCTTCCTCCCAGGATTCTTAAGCTAAACTGTGATGGATTCTCTTTAAGAAATCCAGGGCCAAGTGGTTATGGGTGTGTGATCCGAGAGGTATGGTCTAATCTATAGTATCATTGCTGGCTCCATTGGTCATGGTAACTCTACTAGAGCAAAGATGTTGGGTTTGCTTATGGGTCCTTGTGAATTGAAAAAGATTGGTATTTCTCAAGCTTATGTCAAAGGCGATTCCAAAGTGGTGCTCGAGTGGGGTTTGGGGTCTTGCTTAGGGTATTAGAAGTATGCTTCATTCATTTATGAGATTAGGGATCTTGTGGCCTTGCTAAATATTTCTATTTCCCATGTACCGAGATCTCATAATTCTTTAGCTGATAAAGTTGCTAAATGGGGAGTTAATTTGGATGTTTTGTATGTCTCTAATGTAATGCCCGATTGCTTGATTTGAGGCTTTTGGGTTTCTTTTGTTGTATTTTCCCCTCTCTTTCTTTTTAATGAAGTCGTTAATTATAAAAAAAATCATTTTTCACATTAAATTGTAAAAGAGGCTAACCCTGATTAGCAACTAATAACAAAAGAATCTGGATAGAATTCAACTTCTCCATTAGAGCAAATGTCTCCTAGTAATCAAGACCATAGGTCTAGGTATAACCTTTGGCAACTAAGCGAGCTTTGTAACGATTAATAGAACCATCAGGTTTCATCTTTACAATATAAACCCATTTACAACCAATGGGTACTTTATCCCGAGGTATATCAACAAGCTCCTAAGTGCCATTCTTTTTAAGAGCAACATTTCCTCTTGCACAGTACCCTTACATTGTGGTTGTGACAAAGCATTTACGACACTACGAGGAATAGAGATAGAAGACAAATCATAAGCAAAATGACGATAGGGTGGTAATAAAGAATGATAAGAAACAAAATTAGCCATAAGAGTATTGGACAGAAGATTTGACAGTCTTTCGAAGTGCAATAGGGAGATCAGAATCATTAGGAGGAAACAATGAATGAGGGGGATTACTTGTAATAGGAGATGGATCTATAGAGGAATCATGGTGGGATGTATGAGAAACATCTACAACAACTGGCTTCATTTTTCTTAAATAGACCTTGAGGACATACTCCCCCTCACTACCATTGCTTGAACCATCATCTGAATAAAACAAAAAAGAGGGAACATGAAGAGAAACAACTGAAGGATCCATGTTAGAGAACTCCCCTTGACTAGTATAGAAAAAAAAGAATATCCTCATGAAATGTAACATCTATCAAGATAAATAGCTGTTTAGTAAGAGGATGATAACACTTGAACCCCTTTTGATTGGGAGCATAGCAAAAAAAAAAAAGCACTTACTAGACTTAGGATCCAATTGTGTCCCGATGAGATTTGTCAATATGAACATAATGGATGCACCTAAAAACCTTAGGAGTAATAGGAGAAGGGAACTCCCGATGGTTTGGATCTTTGACGGTACAGTGGGATATAGAGTACCGATTTCGAGAAGGGAACTCCTGATGGTCTTACCGATGGCGTAGATTCCTAAATCCGATGAGGTGAAGAATAGAAGATGCTGCCGGCAACCTGGAAGTGATTCGAAATTTGAATTGTACGGGGCATCTAAGGTTTGGGGGGAAGGAGGGGGAGAAAGGATCGACAGGCAGGAAAGTAAAAAATTGGGGGTGGAGAACCAGACCAGGTTGAACTAGGACAGATTGGGTCATGCGAATCGAGCGAACCAGTCTCGATAGGCTCGGGTAGACCCTGGTAAAAAATGGGCCTTGTTTAAGCCCATGGATTGTTCCTCAGCCCATGGATTTGAGGTGAGGGGACCTCAGGATGGACCATTTATAAGGGATCATTCCCTTATGAGACTACCTAGATTGGTTTTTGTCTCAGAGGGTTGGGCACGAGACAATGCGAATGAAAGCTCTAGGGTGAAGCTCAGGAACTGTAAAGGGAAAGTAGGCGGAGGTGATTAATGAGCAAAAGGTTCTTCATCAACGTGGTAAGAGACTAAAATGGAAAGCAAAAACTAGAGATGGCGGCAACATTGTCTCTGCCACGAGTGGAGCTCCTGGGGATCGTGCGGTGTTTCTGGGGGTGGTGATAAAGGAAGGGAGGCTTCCCAATACTCAAAGTAGTGATCAGGTTCTGGAGGGCAAAGGTAAGGCCAAAGTTATCGCTCATGAGTCTTCAGCAGAGGAGGATGATGAAGATGCTTGGTTAGATTTGTCTCATGGAGCTTCTGCTAGTTTGTGTAGCGACGATAACCATTCAGGAGAAGGGTGTAACAGGAGCCAGTGAGAGGAGGGCCTTTGGTTTTCAGTGGGTGACTCTGGTAAGAATGTGGACCGACAGAAGGTTAGTCATGGGGAAATCAGTCGGCGACCTTGGGGTGTCTACACGTCTGAAGGATCTTGCGATGATTTACAAAGGTGGGAGGACCAATTGGAGTATTATCAAGATGAGGATGGTTTCACAGTTGTTGAGCCTCTTCTTATGCTGCCCCCACCCTCCTATCACTCCAAATAGGCGATCAAAAAAGTGGCGGAAGTGAAGAGACGTTTGGGGGTGTGCTTTCAGAGGCCTAGAGGAGCGAGTGGAAGACTTTTTCTGAGAGATTGAGCAAAAACGGAGTTGGAGCTGGAGGCAATCGAAAGGTGTTTCTGACAGACCGAAAGGTCATAGGAAACATAGAGAACTTTGTAACATGCACTCCGACATTAATTATGAAAGGGAGCATATGGGGAGAAGTAGAAGGAAGGGGAGAAGAGGGTTGACGCAATCGTTATCTCAAGATTGTCAATATGTTCTTGGAATGTTAGGGGTTTAGGGAGGGTGGAGAAAATATGGGGTATCCGTGATTTGTTGAAGAGGTGGAAAGTGGACATTGTAACTATTTAAGAAACAAAGGCTATAAGGTGGAAGAGGGGTTGGGCTTCAGACATGTGGGGCACACTTTGATTTTATTCACAAACCGGGTAGTGAATTCAGCAGGTGGGATTATGGTCATCTAGGACACAAATGTGGTGGTGTTGGATAGGAAAGTAGGGGAGTTCTCTGTTTCAATTTTATGCAGGAATATGGAGGATGATAGAAGATTGGCGTTTTCAAGGGTGTATGGGTCAGCTGACCATTCTGATTTCGACAATGTTAGATGTGAAATCGGCTCAGTTTGCTCTGATTGGGGTGTGTCGTGGTGCCTTGGGGGGGGGATTTCAATGTTGTGAGATGTCTAGGGGAAAGATTGGGGGCTGCTTACTTCTCTCAGCAAATGTGGAACTCTAATGAATTTATTGAGTGGGGTTTGGTGGACTTGTCATTGGGGGGTGCTTTATTTACTTGGACCAACAACCAAGTGAATACGGTTAGCAGCCATTTGGATCGTTTTCTCTTCACAGCCAATTGGTGGGAACATGCCTCGTTCTCTCAAGAAGCTATCCCTGGCTCTGGATCCGATCACATTCCTATTTTGTTACGTGTCAATAATATCAAATTTGGGCCCTGTCCATTCTGTTTTGATCTTATGTGGTTTGAAGTTTCAGGTTTTAAGGATTTGATTAAGAAATGGTGGGAGGGGTTTGAAGCGGATGGTTCCGCTAGTTTTCGGTTTGTCCAAAAATTGAAGCTTCTCAATGATCGTCTGGTGATATGGAAGGAGGGGTTTGGGGTTTTGGAGGAGAGAAAGCTCAAATGTCTGCATAAAATGGAAGTTTTGGATAGCAAGGGTATGGCTATAGGCCTGGGTGAGGCGGAGAAGAAGGAAAGAAGGGAGGTGGAAAGGGACTACAATCATTTGTTGAAAATGGAGATCTCTTGGAGGTAGAAATCAAGAGCTACGTGGCTCAAGGAGGGGGATAGAAATACGAAGTTTTTTAAGAAGATTGTGAATTGGAGAAGATCCATCAATAAGATCTCTAGACTCCAGGTGAGGGGTTAGTGGATTGATGATCGGGAGAGAATTCGGGACAACATTGAACAGTTTTACTTGGAGCTGTACCATGACCTTTTGCTTCACCGTCCTGTCTTGGAGGGGATGGAGTAGAATTCTTTAGATGACAAGCAACGGAGTGGTCTCAAACAACCCTTTTCTGTGGAGGAAGTTCTTGCTTCTCTTAATAGCATGGAGGATGATAAGGCCTTGGGTCCTAATGGTTTTCCATCCAAATTCCTGAAAATTTGTTGGGATGCGGTTGGGAGGGAGGTGATGGAAGTTTTTGAAGCCTTTCATTCCAGGAACCAATGGTGCAGAAGTCTTAAGTGTTACGTTTATTACTCTTATCCCTAAGAAGAAGATTGTATTGGAAGTTAAGGATTTTCACCCTATTAGCCTAATGGGATGTCTTTAAAAGCTGTTGGCCAAAACTCTTGCTATCAGACTCAAATCCGTTACCTCTTCTGTCATTTTGGATTCCCAAAATGCCTTCCTGCCCGGGTGGCAAATCACGGATTGTGTTCTCTTAGCGAATGAATTTATTGATGTTATGAGGAAAGTTGGTTTGCCTAGAATCAGTTGCAAGGTTGATATGGAGAAAGCTTATGATCATGTTAACTGGGGGTTAACTGAATTGGATCCAAGAGAGAATGGGCTTTGGGGCCAAATGGAAGAACTGGGCGAAGATTTTTGTCTCGTCTCCCTCCTTCTCCGTATAGGTGAATGGATTGCCTAAATGTTTCTTTAAAGGGAGTAAAGGTCTAAGGCAGGGAGGCCCTCTCTCCCCTTATCTATTTATTATGGTGGCTGATTCGTTGGGGAGGCTTGCTGCTAAGGTTGAAGTGGTGGGGCTGATTGAAGGCTTCCTGGCAGTTGATGGGTGCCCTGCTACCCCTTTTATCCAGTTTGCGGACGATTCCCTGTTTTTGCTTAAAGCGGATGGGGAGAGCCTCCAAAATTTGAGATGCATTTTACTTGTAATGGAGGCGGCTATGGGGTTTAAGGTAAATTGGAGCAAATCGATTTTGAGTCCGGTAGGGAATGTGCCTGGAATTGCAGAGTTAGCGGATGTCATTGGTTGTGAAGTGCTCCCCTTACGCATCTCTTATCTTGGTTTTGCTTTGGGTGTAAAAGCTTCTTCCAAGGCAATCTGGAACCCGGTGTTGGTGAAGATGGGGAGCAAACTAGCTCACTGGAAAGGTAATTGTCTCTCATTCAGAGGTAAAGCTTGTTTTGTTGAAGAGTGTTCTTGCTAGCATGCCTACTTCCTATCGCTCTTTCATGCTCTAGTGTTAGTTATAAATAGTTTGGAGAGATTACAGCCGGACTTTTTGTGGGGATTTGGTCAAGGGAAGAGGAAGATTTACTGGGTGAAATGGGATAATATCTGTAGTCCAATGAATCAAGGAGGTTTGGGCATTCGGCCAATGAGAGTGATGAATAGAGCTTTTTTGTCTAAATGGTTATGGAGGTTTGACATAGAGAGAAATGCGACTTGGAGCCGGCTTGTTCAAGCTAAATATGGAGTAAACAGAGGTGATTGTCTCAGTAGAGGCCAGAAAGGGGCAATGGGATGTGGGCACTGGAAAGGTATAAACAAAGAATGGGATGAGTTCTTCAAGCTTGTCATGTTCAAGGTCAACAAGGGGAATAGGGTCAAGTTTTGATCTGACATTTGGTGTACTAGGGAGCCTCTCAAGACCCTCTTCCCTTCTTGTTATCGCCTGGCTTCCACTAAACAGGGTTCAGTTTAATTTGATTCGGTCTAGAGTTTTTTTGTTCTTGGGACCTTAAACCTAGAAGAAATCTGAATGATTAGGAAATTGCGGAGATGGGCTGGCTTTTGGATGTTCTTGATTTGGATTTTGGATGAAGAAAGAGGTTTCTCTGTTAAGTCGATGGTTTAAGGCTATTAGAATTCAGAAGTCGAATTCTTCTCCAGGGATTTGTACCTGGAACCCCAGGATTCAGCTGAAAGTGTCCTGCTTTATGTGGAAGTTGTGGTGGAATTGGGCTCCCATGATTGACAATTTAATCTGACGGGGATTCATGGGTCCTAATTGGTGCTGTTTATGCGTGGTGTGGGGGGGAATCCTTCGAGCATTTATTTCTTCATTGCCCATGGGTATGGTATATGGACTTGTCTCTGTGCACGCTTTGGGGTTGAGTGGGTTCACCCTGAATCCATTCATATGCTTTTTGAGTGTTGGCCCTCTCAAAAAAGTAGTTAGTGGAGCACTACAGGGTGTTTGTTATGGTTATTAGTCCTGACAACCCTTTGTTGGTCGATTTTAAGGAAGAGAGGAATAGAAGGATATTTGATGGTAGATCATGCGAACCATGCACGGTGTGGGATAATACCTCTCTTGTCTTTATGATTGGCTGAATGGTTCCCCCATTGTGAATCTCCCTTCCTTTTCGGATTGGATTCGAGTGGGATTCCTCCATGTAACCTGGATTTTCCCGCCAATCTTCCGTGACCTGAGTTTGGAGTACAGGTTTCAAATTTTGAAAGGGTCGGTAAGGCCAATCAGAAAGCTTCATCCATGATGAGTGCTGGTTTCTTGCCATGCAAGGATGGATTTGCAGCTGGCAATGTGGGGCAAGAGGGGTGATTGGGATGGGTGGATATGTCAGATCCTACATGTTTTCCGGAGGCAGGGGTGAGACATGATATGCGAAAGATCTCCACTCAGGGCATCGACTATGATAAGGCTATGGAAGGGGGGGCATTTTCACATTTCCTTGCTTATGAGGTTGGTGTTGAGGGTATTTTGGTACCACAACCAAAGCGGGATGGAAAGGAGATGCAATCGTTGGGGTATATACTTATATTTAAAGGGTTGTTAAGTCTTTGCATCAAGAGACTAATTAGATTGGGTCGACTTTGGCTGAACCAGGTTTACTTGGTTAATTCGAGGGGTCTAATCGACGAATTGGTTCGAGCCGGCTCATTGATCAAGTGAATATCAATTATGGGGCCCGTTCGAATGTAATGGTGCGGAACCAACCTTCTTCGAGCTGTAGTGCTAGGGTGGTGCAAACACGGGAGGTGGGGGAATCTCTTCATGGCAGTGAGGTTTTGAAGGATTTAGGGGTGTTTTCTCTGGAAAATTGGTTAGAGAGGGGTGGGAATACCCTGGTGAACAAGATTCACAGGATTTCTCAACGAAGTATGTGTCGGGAGATGCTCCGGGTTCTTATTCTCTAATCAGGGAGATTAGGGCAGCGAGTGAGCTTCCTATTCAGGGGGAAGTGTCTTCATCGTGGGTCTCAGACTCATTGAGTTTAGTGGGTGCTTTTCTCAGGAGCTGTATGGTTTCGATATGAAAAAGGAGGTGAGTTCAATGGTGGCTGGACTTACTGCTGCCTAGGATGGAGGCCGGAAGTTGGAAGGGTTTGAAGTTGATGATGTAGGGGTCCTTGAAGCTCTAAAAAGAGATCAGTTGGTATCGAGCCATCATGATGTGGATAGGCGGTCTTCTTGTGGTTTGGAGGCATCAAATATGGTGGAGAGTCATTCGGAGGACTTCATTATCCAAAAGGTGTCTTTGGGGCAGGGTGTGTCTACAAGAGGCGATATATCTGGGTCCAGAACTCTTCGTTGAGCAAGGCTTTGCAAATTCATACAGAGAAAGCTTCAAAATTTTTGAAGGGGGGTAGGAACAAGACATTACATCGTGGCAGCTAAGGGGATGCATTGAGGATGTCTAAAGCGGAGTTCCTTCTTCATCATGCGACAGGTAAGTATCCTTTATTTTTTGAATTTCATTCCTCTATCTTGTTAGATGCATCGTATCTATGCAAGGACAAAGTGTTTGTATGGCTAAAAGGGGATAAGGATTTTATGCAGGAACAGATGCAAAGGATAAAACTTCTTGATGTTTTTAAATGAGGATCCCAAACAGTTGGCGGTGGTGGAGAATAAAATTGATGAAATAGGAGAGGGTAGTAATGTGTTTTTGGTGGTTCCGTTAACAATTGAAGATTTGAGTGATCATCTAGGGGGGCAATGCTTGGTGGAAAGTGAGAGTGAATAGGTGTGGGCCACTCCGACTAAAGAAATTGAACATTATGATAGCTTGCTTCTAAAAGGTGTGACAGAGAGAGATGAGGGGTGCATTTCAGAGTGGGTTCTCCACAAAATGGAGAAATTCGGCTCTTTCCTAGGTTTATCCTATGAAGGTTTTGAGGAGAAACCTTAGCTCTTTTTAGGGCTATCGAACATAGACGAAAGGATTTGTCTATAGTGGTGGACCAGGCATTAGGGGGTGACAGAAGGCTTATGAATGAACTTAAAAAATTGGAAAGCAGTGTGAACTACGATCATAAGGATGGGGGGGGCAAAGTCATGAGGGAAGTAGGAGGGTAAAAGGGATCAAAGGAATTAGGTGTAAGCATCTGGATATACTTGTGATTCAGAAGACAAAAGGGGAGATTATGGATGATCGTTTTGTACAAGAAATCTGGGGAAAAACATCTAAACATTGGTGGGAGCTTCTGTCGTGCGGGGCTTCGGGTGGGATACTTGACATTTGGAATGAAGATATAGAGTGGAAGTGTTGGAGCATGAGGTGGGGGCCTTCTCGTATCGGTTCGGTATAAGATGATCAATATGTTGGACGAGTGGGTCTTCTCGGACCTGTAAGGGCTCGGGAAGTGTCAGATTTCTTAGGGGAATTAGACAATATTATGGCTACATGGTGCCTTCCTTGGTGTCTGGGAGGTGATTTTAATTTAATTAGATCTTTGCAAGAGAGAAAAGGTGATTCTAATAGAGATTTCCGAATGGTCAAATTTGGTCAAGTCATTGAGAGGTGGAATTTAATTGATATTGCACTAAAAGGTGCAAAATTCACTTAGTCCAACTTTAGGGAACGTCTTTCTCTTAGCAGAATTGATTGGTTTTTGTATTTTAATGAGTGGGAGGATTTATTCCCCAATATATCTTAAGTGGCACTTCCAAGAACAATATCAAATCATTGTTCGATTATACTTGAATCTGGTTGGATTTCTAGTGGGCCTTCTCCCTTTAAGTTTGAGGAATCTTGGTTTTTAGAGCCAGATTTCATGGACTTAGTAGGGCAAGTATGGTCTCAATCCTCTTTGTCTAGCAATGCAAGCCGCATTTTTCCCTTAACTTGAAGACTTTCAAGTTTAGATTGAAGGGATGGAATAAATCGTCGATGACACAATTTAAAGAGGAGACTAGTAGGTGTCTAAAGAAAATTAGTGAATTTGATTACTTGAAGAAGTGAGGTCACTTAATGGTGGAGAACGGATTTAGAGGGAGGCATGCCATAAAGAATTTCAGATTTTGGCTCTTAAAGAAGAAGTTTATTGGAGACAGAGGTCTAGAATTAGATGGTTGAGAGAAGGGGATCGAAATACTAAGTTTTTTTATAAAGTGGCTGCTCAGAACAAATGTTCTAACTCTATTCATGGTCTTTGGATTAATGGGAAGTGGTTCCATAATCAAGTGGAGATTAGAAATGGGGTTGAGAATTATTACATGGATTTAGTCAAGGAGGATCATAGAGATAGACCGCTAGTGGAGGGTATGGAGTTTTATAGTATCTCAGATGTGGAAAAAACTTGGGTGGAGCGAAAGTTTTTTGAGGATGAAGTTTTCAATACAATTAAGGGTGATAAGTCTCCTGATTCGGATGGTTTTTCCATCTCTTTTTATCAAAAGGTGTTGGGACATCATTAAAGAAGATCTTATGCAGGTGATGAACGAATTTTATTATTCGGATGAATTCTATGAGTACCTTAATAACACTTTCATTGCTTTAATCCTTAAAAAGAAGGTTGCTAATGATCTAAAGGATTTTCGCCCAATTAGTTTAATGAGTAGTGTGAACAAGATCATTGCTAAGATGCTTTCTATGAGGCTGAAGTTGGTGCTGAATAGTATTATTTCTCCTCCGCAAGGTGTATTTATAGCATGTAGGCAGATATTGGATGGTGTTTTCATTGCGAATGAATGTATTGAGGATAAGCGAATCTTAGGTAGGAGTGGGGTGATTTGCAAGTTGGACTTGGAGAAGGGCTACGATCATGTAAATTGGAGATTTTTTGATTACTTACTCCTTAGGATGGGCTTTGGGGCTAAATGGAGAAGCTGAATATTTTTTTTGTGTGTGCGATTTGTCTCTTTCTCAATTTTGATAAATGGATGTCCCATCGGTTTTTTTTACTGCATTTAGAGGTTTTAGACAAGGTGATGCTCTCTCACCCTTTCTGTTATCATGGTTTCAAAGGTGTTGAGTAAAATGATTAGAAAGGTGGAAGTGGGGTACATTTCTGGTTTTAAGGTGGGGGTGGGGGAGGTTACCATTTTTCATCTCCAATTTGCTAATGACACCATGATATTTTGTAATGTGGATGCGCATCAGGTGGGATATCCTAGATGCATCTTGAGATTTGCTCCCTTTCGGCTACATATTTAGGTCTACCTCTAGGTGCAACCTATAAATTGAAGAGGATTTGAGAACTAGTATTGGATAGGATCTCAGCTAGACTAGATTCATGGAAAGCCCCTTTGCCTTTCAAAGAGGGTCGCCTGACATTGGTCAAGGCTACCTTAGCGGCCATGCTTGACTATTTCCTATCCCTTTCGATTCATGGAGTCTTTGTTTAGAAAATTTCTTTGGAATGATTCAGTTGAGCATTATAGGTATCATTTGGTAGATTGGAAATCATGTTGTAAACTTGTTGAGAAAGGGGGCTTAGGAATCTGGAAGATTCGAGATCATAACATGGCTCTTTTGGCAAAATGGCTTTGGAGGTTTGGGAGATAGCAGGAGAGTCTTTGGAGGAAAGTGGTGGTGGTTAGGTTTGAGGAAGTATCTTGCTGGGAATCCAGAGAGGCTGAGAGGCATCATTGGTGTGGTATTTGGAAATCCATTTTGACAACAAAACAAATTTTCTGAAAGGAGATTAGGTTCAAATTAGGAGATGGGGGGAACATTAGATTTTGGTTGGATGTGTGGGTTGGTGATAGTCCCCTCAGGTTGGCTTTCCCAAACATCTATAGATTGGCTCTGGATCCTAGGGCTTCGGTGGCATATTGCTTTGATTTGAGCTCAAGAGTTTGGGATCCGAGGTTGAGGAGAGCCCTAAATGACTGGGAGTTGGGGGAGTTGGTGAGTTTTTTGGGTTTGTTGGGCAATACTAGTCCGGTTTAGGGGGCAAGGGATAAGTGGGTTTGGGTGTTGAATAATAGAGGGTCGTTTATAGCTAAATCCTTATATGTGAAACTCTTAAACACCACCGACTGTTTGGTTCCTTATAAAAGCATTTGGAGAGTGGAGATCCCATCCAAAGTGTCATTCTTCATTTGGAATTGCTTCTTGGATAAATCCTTACCCTCGATCATCTTCATAATAGAAGTTGAAATTTGGCAAATAGGTGTATCTTTTGCATGAAGAAGGAGGAATCGGTGAACCATATCCTCATTCATTGCTCAATGGCTAAAAGGATGTGAACTTTCTTCCTCTCTCATTTAAAAATTCCTTAGATTGTTCCGCATGTATTTCATGAGCTGATTTTGGGGTGGATGATCTCCGACCTGGATAGATTTTCCTTCTTGTTTGGCGAACACTACTGGGGGCACTTTTTAGGGTTTTTGGAGAGAAAGGAATTGCAGGATCTTTGAGGTTTAAGTACAAATCGGAAGAGGCACTTGTATCTTCTATTCATAGGATGCTATTGGAGTAGATAGCGGTGGATTTGGATTTTGAGATGGATTTGTGGGATGCCTTATGGTAGGTGGGGATGTAAACAACGAGAGGGGGTGTTGTTTATCTTTTTCTTGTTTGTTTAGCTTTTCTTGTGTTGCTTTAGCTCAATTTGGGCATCACCTACTTGGTGATCCCTTCTCTTTTGTTTATTTTCCTCTGTTTTTCAATAAAGTCAGATCTTTTACCTTTAAAAAAAAAGGAAATACAATAAATCCCTTCATCAAATGATGAAAAAACTTTTGCGAAGGATTCCTTAAGTGCCTTCAATTCATCCTTCTTTCTTGCGAAAGAGAATACAATATGAATAACAATGACCAAAGTAGTGATTGGCCATTCTCAACAATATGTATGATTGAGAATTTTGTGGATTGAGAAAGAGGAAGAAGAGAAAGAGCCAACTTATGATGAAGGACCCAAAGGAGATTCAGAATATGAACATTGTGATACAGAAAGTCTTATGATCCACTATGTCATGATTGTCCAAGAAGATGATCAATGGCTAAAACACAATATTTTCAGAGCTTATTGCATTTCTTATGGAAAGAAGTGCGTTTTGATGATTGATTATGGTAGTTGTGAAAATATGGTGTTCAAGGTCATGGTTGACAAGTTGAAGCTTTCTTGTGAACGACATCCAAAGCCCTACAAGGTGTCTCGGTTCAAGAAGGGAGGAGAGATCATGGTGACACATAGATGCCAAGTGAAATTCTTCATTAGCAAGCATGAAGATGAGGTCCACTTTGATGTTCTTCCCATGGATGCTTGTCATTTACTCTTTGGCAGACCTTGGCAATTTGATAGACATGTTCAACATGATGGAAGGAAGAATTTTTATACTATTTTAAAAAATGAAGTGAAGCACATGATGAATCCGTTGAAAGATGTTCCCACCAATGTGCAATCAAGTAGCCAAATCAGCTTACTGTCTTATAAGGAGTTCGAGCAGCCCTACAAAGAAGATGGGATAGCTTATGCTTTGGTGCTGTGGGAGAAAGTGAAGAAGTCTCTAATGAGATATCAATTGAAGTTTTGAGCAGTCCTACAAAGAAGATGGGATAGCTTATGCTTCGGTGCTGTGGGAGAAAGTGAAGAAGTCTCTAATGAGATATCAATTGAAGTTTTAAGCTTGCTAGACACTTTAGAGGCTTAGTTCTAGATGAACTTCCAACTGTTTTGCCTCCACTCCAAGACATTTAACATCAAATTGACTTCGTTCTAGGTTTTATCCTTCCTAACTTACCTCATTATAGAATGTCTCATAGTCAACATACTGAATTACAAAGATAAGTTGAGGAGATGGTGAAAAAGGGATTGATTAGGGAGTCCCTTAGTCCTTATGCTATTTTAGCCCTTTTAACTCCAAAAAAGGATGGAACATGGAGGATGTGCATTGATAGTAAAGCTGTAAATAGGATCACTGTGAAATATAGGTTTTCCATTCCCCAACTTGATGATATGCTTGATGAATTGGCTAGTGCTAAGGTCTTTTATAAAATTTACCTACGAAGTGGTTATCACCAAATTAGATTTAGAGAAGGTAATGAATGGAAGACAACTTTCAAAACCAAAGATAGCCTCTATAAATGGCTTATTATGCCATTTGGGTTGTCCAATGCCCTTAGTATTTTCACGAGGCTTATGACTTAAGTCTTGAAGTTTATGGGAAAGTATGTTTTGGTGGGCCAATTCTCAAAGATGACTCATTTCATACCTTGTAAGAACTCTACTAATGCATCTCAAGTTGTTGCTTTGTTTTTCAAAGAAGTAGTTTGTTTGCATGGAGTTCTAAGGTCCATTACTTTATATTATGATATGAAGTTTGTTGGTCATTTTTTAGGACACTTTGGAAGCTCTTAGTGAGTCGACTCGCTTGCAATTCTCTAGTGCTTACCATCCCCAAACTGATGGCCAAGTAGAAGTTGTGAATAAATCTCTTGGGAACTTGTTGAGAAGTTTAGTAGGAGAGTATCCAAAGAAGTGGGAGTTTGTCATATTCGCTTATAACAACTCCATCAAACGATCGATGAAGAGGCCCCCAGTTGAAGTTTTTTATGACAGAAGTCCACATCATGTGTTGGATCTCTTGCCTTTACCTAATCAAGTAAAGGTGAGTATGGAAGCATAAGAATTTGTAGTACACATTAAGGCAATTCATGGACAGGTTCGTGAACACTTGAAGCAATCTTCTGAAGTTTACAAGTCCAATGCTGATGTTCATAAAAGGAGTTTGGAGTTTAAAGAAGGTGATTTGGTTATGGTTTATTTATGCAAATGCTTATCGTATAGAGCTGCCGTAAGGATTCTCAATTAGTCCAACTTTACATGTGAGTGATCTCTATCCTTATCATGGAGATGAAGAGAAAGTTACATTCCAGCCAATAGATGTACATTATGATCTTTCTAGTTTTCCTTGTGAGTTGATTGATGTGTTGGATGTGCGATCTATCACTACTTGATGTGGAACATCTATCCAATACTTAGTGCATTGGCAAGGGAAACCAAATTTTGAAGATGCATGGGTCTCAAATGAAGAACTAAAGAAGTTGGATCAGATGCTTTGGGAGGATTTGACTTCAAACTTGAGGTTGAGTTTTTCTAGAGCAAGGGAGAATGATGTGGGAGCATAACATCAACTTATGTGGCAGCCATGTGGATGACATGTGTTTGCTTGTGTAGCAGCCAAGTGGATGACATTTGTCTTTAGTTTATTTGTTCATGTGTCTTTTATTGTCATTTGTGCTTAGTTAAAGTTATTTAGTAGTGATAACTGCCTAGTTATCCATATTTTGGTAGTCATATTTAGTTATCTTGGAAGTCATAGTTGCATTGGAAGTTGTCAAGCATTGATTGTATTTCTTGTTAGTCAAGTTTTGTAATTCTCTATAAATTATCAATGAGAAATGAAAAGAAGATAAATAATGATTTTGATTCAAAATATTGTTTACAAGTATCTTGCTTTGGAGTTGAGTGATTCCTGCTATCAATCAAGCATGTGGCTTGGTCGCGTTGAGTGGCATCTTTGATTAGTAGAGTTGAGTGGCATCCTGGGATTATCTCTTTTATCTTGGTTGAATCCTTTGGGTTTAACCACCCCTTACAAGGCTCGACCTTCATCAGAAAGGAGACAAATGTAGAGAACATGTCACTTTTAGATTTCAAAAAATAGACCCAAGTCACAAAAGGAAAGTCACCAACAAATGTAAAAAAGTACTTAAAGCCAAATAAAGAGATATTAGGAGCTGGACCCCACACATTTATATGAACAAGATAAAATATAGAAGCCTTTTATTCATACTAATAGGATAAGATTCTCTACAATGCTTTGCATACAATTGAGGAAACAATTTCTTTAAAGTAGAAAGAAGGATGGCCTAAACGATTATGCCACTTTGACAGTTGCTGGGAACAAACTCTGTTGTCCTTTATTGAAGAAGTAGGAATTTGTTGCATTGGAGAAGCCAAGTGAGAGGGAACATCAAGGAGATATAAACCGTTCTCCTCATGTCCCCTACCAATCATCCTCTTCGTATCCAAGTCTTGAAACACACGACGAGATGGAAAAAATGTCACACTATAATTCAAGGATTTGGTTGAGTGATTGACGGATAACAGATTCAAGATAAAGTTAGGAAGATGGAGGACAAAAGACAAGGATAGAGGAGTAACCGAAATACAACCTTTACCTGTAATAAGAGAATAAGATCCATCTACTATGTGAACCTTATCCTGCCCAACGTAGTGCGACTAAACGTCCCAAGAGACAACCATTACGATTGAAAGGGGTTACCAAGAAGAAAGGTATGAAATGTAAGGCAAAGGTGTATGAGCCGACAACACAGTCAGGCGATTTTTTGGAACAGCCACCGCGTTTTCTAGTAACATTGGAAGAATTCATGCCAGATGATTTCATGATCCCTTAAGTCATTACTTGCAACATTGCTTCTATTGCACATAGGGAAACCTTACAGCCACAACAGGTCATGAGCACTACGATAACACCTCAAGTTTGAGACTTATCTAAGAAAAGGAGGATACAGATTGCAAAGGTTGGCCATAATGGAAACTGTATCTTCTTCAAGTTAAGAGACTGCATACATTATGCACCCTTTCGACCATTCAGGTTGACGCACCTCTCCATGTTGACGGGCCTTCCCTTGTCGTAATGAGGTTTATGCAGAACCTTTTCCTCTTGGATATGAGGTTCCCTTATTCAACACCTTCGCCAATGGGGAGTACCAATGTTCGTGACAACATTTATTTAAATTTATGATATCATGCTGGGAAATTGTGTACAATGATAATCTTTTGCTTCGGCTTTTCCCTCGTGGTTCTTCCCTATTTCTCTAGCCTCTCATGCCTTCGACTGGTAATTGACTATACCGTCTTGCCACATATCTTTGTGGCCAATGCTCGTTGATCGCTTCTACAATTGATAGAGGGCATATAGGCATGATCCCTAGTATCTCAAGGGCATGGTACAGTTCTTGTCGCAAGATCAATGGGATATTGATATGAGTGCTAGTGAAATTTCAACTTCGGCTGACAAAGACGAGGTAGCGCTAGACCCTTGGAGAATTGACAGTGAAGATTCCTCCCTTCAGGATATGCCAGCTCTACTTTTGGATTCCAAAGATTTAGACAGTGACAGCAAGACATTCGTCACAGCATCAGGTGGTAGCATGCAATGTCACTAAACTGAAGATTACAACTCCAGTTTTAGGGCGTCAACCTCATATGCAACAAGCCCATTAGGTTAAGCTAAGATCAAGGAAACAAATACCACCCCGTGGTCCTACAACCAATCAACAAGCCGATGCAATGAAGGCTGATATGGAAAGTGAGCATAACAAAGTTATAAGGAAGACGGATGGTTCCATTTCTTATAGTGTGATGACACATTTAAAGAAGATTCTTGCCCTTTTAGGTGTTTATGATGCCCTTTGCATGTCTCCAGAGTTCAGGGCTTCCCTTATATATGCGCTTAATAACCCTGACGAGTTTGCCCAGAACGACAAGATTGCAAGGGCTTCTTGGTAGACAAAGACATAGGAAGGCCATGCCAATGGTTTTTTTGGGGACGTTGACTGATATTTGGACGATCCCCACAATAACAGACGGTTGTTCATCACAGGAAGGATTAATGATCAACCCGTATCGAGGTAATGATTGATGGTGGTTAGACGGTGAACATCCTTCTAGTTAAGACCTTGTCTTACTTAGGGGTTGAACCTTCCCATCTACGGCCAAGTAGCCTTGTTATCCAAGACTTCAATCAAAATGAACAACATCCTCTCAGCTCCATTAGGTTGAGGACTAGGTTCTGACACAAAAGATTGGTCATTCTTTTTTATCATTGATGCAGACACGGCATATAACATCCTCATAGGCCGTCTGTGGATGCGTAGATATCAAGTCATACTGTCCACCTTCCATCAGTGTATTAAATATCCCTGGCAGGATACACAAGGTACCATTGTTGTTGATGATAATCCCTTCCAATCAGCAGAATCTTATTTCGCCGATGCCAAATAGTACCAAAGGAGTGGACCATCAACATCACAGCAGGTATTATCATAAGATACATCGGCTAGTGATGCCAATACCAATCGGAAGCTGCCCAAACTAACTTCCAAGGAAAGGAGTAGATTCGGAATTCCAAGTGAGGCATGCCATTAAGGCTAACAAGGATAAGCCTAAACTACTGCCTAATAATGTGGCTTAAGACTGTCCTCCGATTGGTGTAAGTGTCTGGTTTCAAGGTTGATGCCTATCTGTCATCTACCATCTTCCATCCCGAAGGACCCATCCAACCAAAGGAAAAGCCCGGCTGTACACCAGAAAGGGAGTTGAGGGAACCTAATGATTTACTACCATAGGCTAAGCTATCCTCCGGATTACTAAAAATCGTGGGCTTTGATCAAGAAGGAGAATAAAAGCAAACATACAAAGGGAAAGGAAGTCCTCACTCAAGACTTTGAACGTTTGGTCCTTCATTTAAAACAAAAGACTAACACAAAAGGACTAGGGCGACAACCTACCAAGCTGAAGGTCTCTTCGAATATGGTTGTTCTATAGGATGATAGGTCCTCTGATGATGAGTCTTATTCCCTACATACAAGTGATACGGAATCAGCTTCACCCGGTTATGACTTCGACACCATCTTGTCAATACCGAGCTTGGACGATTCTTTATTAGGTTGCTTATTCTCAAAAGAATCCATAGAGCCAAGGGTAAAACCCTCTTCCAAAGATTTTATTATGGGTCATGTTATGCTTGCACCTCCGGAGCTTGAAGATGGAGGTCAAGCAACAGTTAATGATTTAGTCATAGTAAATCTAGGAACCGTAGAGGATCCCTGTCCTACTTTTATCAGTGCTCGCCTTTCTCTTGAGGAACGGATGCAATATTTTGAATTTCTGAAAGAAAACCAGGATGTGTTCGCATAGAACTATTCCAAGAGGCTTGGATTGGACCCTTATGTGGTAGTCCATCGCTTGTCGATAGATTCTTCTCAACATCCTGTCAAGCAACATCCAAGGAGGCCTTAACACGATATGGCCAACAAGATAGAGGGTGAAGTGGATAAACTTTGTAGTGCAAAATTTATACGGGAAGTCAGATACCCGAAGTGGCTTGCCAACATTGTGCTAGTATAGAAGAAGAATGGGCAAATCAGGGTTTGCATTGATTATAGGGATCTAAATAATGCTTGCTCGAAAGATGACTTTCCATTACTGCTCATCGAGCTCCTGGTGAATGCCACTTCTGGTTTCAAAGTCCTCTCTTTTATGGACAAATATTCAGGTTACAACCATATTCAAATGGTAGTAGAAGACGAGGAAGCTACAACATTCCGAACACCTAAAGGAATCTTCTGTTACAGGGTTATGCCCTTCGGTCTAAAGAATGCGGGTGCCACCTACCAACAGGCTATCACTTATATATTTGAAGACCTCTGTTGCATGATTCGGTCGAATGCTAAGTTGATGATTTGGTCGTCAAGACCAGGCTTCGACGACCAGGCTTCGACAGGATCATATCACTAATTTGGACCGGGTATTCAATCGACTTTGCCAGTATAGTTTGAAAATGAACCCTCTTAAGTGCACTTTTGGGGTCTCTTCCAGTAAATTCCTCGGGTTTGTGGTCCGCCATAAGGGAATTGAAATAGACTTAAAGAAGATCATGGCTATACAGGATATGCTAGTACCCTAAGACTTTATAGAAAAGCTACTCCAAGGTTGTCTGGCATATATATGACGATTCATATCTAATCTCTCAGGCCGATGCCAACCCTTTTCCAAGCTCATGAAGAAGGGAGTCCCTTTTGTTTGGGATCAAGCTTGCCAGATGCCTTTGACAATATCAAAAAATACTTGTTAAATCCACCGGTACTTATGAGCCATTTACCTAGAAAACCGTTGTTATATATTGCCATAATGGATTTTTCCTTGGGTGTTCTTCTCGCTCAGCATAATGAAGAGTGGAAAGAGCATGCATTATATTATCTTGGTCGGACGATGGTCGAAGCCGAACTGAATTATTCTCTTATTAAGAAAATTTGTCTATCCTTGATTTCTGCATTACAAAAGTTGTGGCATTACTTGCTCACTACAACAATGCATCTTATTTCCAAAGCAGATCCTCTGAAATACATCGTGAGCCATCCATCTATTCAAGGTCGTCTCATCAAATGGATTATCCTCTTATCCGAATTTGACATTCATTATATTCCGCAAAGGGTAGTCAAGGGGCAAGCTCTTGCTGATTTCCTCACAGCACATCCTATTCTAGATAACTCTCCTCTACAACTTGATCTCCCAGATGAAGAGGTCGTGCAAGTCAACATAAAAAAAGGAATGAGAGATGTACTCGATGGTGCATCAAGATGACCGGCAAGTGCTTCAAGTGATAACACAGATAAATCTTTTAGAATTGGAATTGTCTTCGTCACTTCAGATAATGGAGTTATTATGCACTCACTTACCCTAAGTCAAGGTTGCTTAAATGATGAAACCGAGTACAAGGCCCTGATAGGACTCAAGATGGCTTTGGAAATACCCAGTGAAGACTTTAATGTCTATGGTGACTCTGAACTCGTCATACAAAAAATGAACAGCCTCTACCACATCAAGAAGCCAAGCCTAATGCTTTATTTTAAATGGGCTAAAGATTTGACAAAATTATTCAGACGTCTTTAAATACAACATGTCAAAAGAGACCATAATGGTCAAGCTGATGCACTCGCTAGCCTAGCTACTTCCCTCACATCCAAGAGATGACTACCTTACCATCCATATTGGTGAGAGGTAGGTTATACCCTTACTCTCCAATGCAAATGAGGGCGATGTGCTCATTTGTGACATCAAGCTTCAGGAGGCACAAGAAAAGATCCAAAGGGAAATTGAATTGGAAATATCTGAGAAGGATTGGCGTATCCCTATCATGAAGCATTTATTAGATAGGAGGGAGCTTGTTGACCCTGTACAGCATGCTGAATTGTGGCGGCGCATCCTAAGGTTTACCTTGCAAGGCAATCAACTATATAGGTGGTCTGTTGATGGCATTTTGCTATGTTGCCTTTCTAACAAAGAGGCGATCCAAGTAATGGCCGAACTACATGCTAGTGTGTGTGGAGCTCATTAAAGTGGCCCCAAGCTGCAACACCATTTGAAAAGGCTCAAATATTATTGGTCAACTATGATGGCTGACTGTATTCATTATGCCAAGCGATGCTGAGTCTGCCAATTACATAGTGACTATGGTCACCTATCAACAAAACCTCTTCATGCCACATCATGTTCTTAGCCTTTCTCTAAATGGGGCATGAACATTGTTGGCCCAATCAATCTATCTTCTGCCATGAGGCATCGCTATATCCTTGCCACAATAGATTATTTCTCCAAATGGGCTAAAACCATCGCTTTAGGCGAAATCAAAGCCTTCGATAGAGTCTAGTTCATCAGGGTCCACATCATCTATAGATGTAGAGTTTTTGATTGAGTCATCACTGACAATGGGCAACCTTTTCTCAACTTGCCGGTTTTTAGTCTTAAATACAGAGTTTGAACACTTGTCAAAATACTATCCTTAAGTTAATGGTTTGACGGAAGCCTTTAATAAGACCCTCTGTAAGATAATGAAGAAGATGTAAGGATTGGCATGAACACCTTCTGGAAGCACTTTGGGCGTACCAGTCTACATTCCGAACTCCAACGCAAGCGACTTCTTGTTTAGGACAAAAGCTGTCTTGCCAGGAGAAGCTCAAGTTCCATTATTACGGGTTGTAATACAAGAAGGCTTAACTGATGTAGAAACTACTAAGATTTGCTTCTCAAAGTTAGAGAATCTTGATGAACTCAAGCTCACTGCCCAACAGAATTTGGATTTATATCAGGCCCGCATGGCAAGGGCATACAACCTTCATGAAGGGTGAACTCGTCCTCATAGCACCCTCACCACTTGACCTAAATAGAAGAAATGAAGGAAAGTTTGCTGTCAAGTGGGATGGTCTATACCCTGTCGAGAAAGCATATCCACATGGCACTTATCTCCTTAGAGATGTTGAGGGTAACCAAATTCTCCCAGTTACCAATGCAAGAATCTTGAAGAAATACTATCCTTAAATGATAAGCATTTTCATTTAGGGAACTAGGTCAGTTTGATCCTGTTAAAAATAGGTACGTAGGCAGTCTGAGCCCTATATCTCAAATGCAAGCACACCCAACAAAAAAACAATCGCCGATCTTATTGAAAACCAGTAATGATGGTGAGATGTAAAAATTAGGCAAAACCCTAGTCTTAGGTTAAGGGATCCCAATGGCAAAAGAGGGATAAATAAATAAAATAGGCATGATGCAAAGGGCGTGGTGAAAACCTATATAGGCATTGCGAGTAAAAGCATCCAATTATAGTAAGATTAAATTATCATCGATCTCATAAAAAACTAGCAATGGTGGTGAGATGTAAAAATTAGGCAAACCCCAATCCTAATGGACAACCACTAGGGGCAAAAAAGGGACAAAGATAACCAAAATCCCATAATCGAATTACGATCTGGCTTGATCTTATTATAGGGTACGCAGGTAGTCTACCGTAATACAACAGATGCAACCACACCACCAAAATTCCAGTCTCTTCTTAAGAAGTATCACTGTTGGCATGCGAAATTCTGTAAATTACTAAAATGGCCCTCTCTGATGTAGAACATGTAGCACAAGCTTTCCTTGAGTAGAGGGACTGACAGAAGTTTACACACGAAGGGCAAAAAGCACTAGTAGAAATCATGAGCCCCAAAGACGGAATTGCGTGAAATTTGGTGAGCTTAAGGGAAATTTCACAAGGATAAAAACTCATAGCTTTGCTATGAGCACCGCCACTTTTCACATAAATTCCTTCATTAAGGCCCTCAAATCAACATTTTTGCTATTTTTAGTAATTTTCTTTTCACTATAACTTTCTATTTAGAAGTCAGAACAAGATCCCGTTTGTTATGGGATGTTTCTTAGTGATAGTAGTATTTGATTTTGTTAGTATCTTGATTTTTCCATTTGTTGTAAAATTTACCAAATTAGCCTAATTTTGTGCGTAACACGAATTATGGTTTCTTTTATCTATTTAAAGCATTGTAGCCTTCAAGGCAATTCAGTTTTCTTAATTAATAAAAAGTTTCAGAGCGAGTTTCTCTTCTTTGGTGAAGTTTAGGGTTTTTTCCTTAACAAAGGAGAACGCCGTGTTCTTCTTGCTATTTCGCTGTGTCAGTTGGTATCAGAGCCTAGTCAGCCAGCTTGGATTCGATGGCTAACTCACAAAACCAACATCTCTTACAATGGTGCTCGTGAGGGAGTGGCTCTTTCGATAGCCGACTTTGAAAATTTTCAGCGTGACAACCAACAAGTATTACGTGATTTGTAGACAATAATCACTAGGTTGACGTTGGAAGTTACTCAGCTTTGTGGAGACGACAGGAATCACGACAGTCATCAAGCCCATCGTGATCGTATTCCGAATCAACAAAATAGGCAACGAATCTATGAAGAATCGTCTAGTGACGAAGAAGAGTATGCCGAAGGAGATAATTATGGATAAAGAGACTAGGGATTTAGAGGTCATGGTGGCTGTGGAGGCCAAGACTTCAGGGGATATGGTGGTCAAGGGGATCAAGGCGAATATCGGATGAAGATGGACTTGCCCAGTTTTGATGGTCATCTTCACATCGAAGATATCCTTGATTGGCAAGTTGGTGTGGAGAGGTTCTTTGATTACATGGAGGTTCAGGAAGAGAAGAAGATCAAACTAGTAGCCTATAAGTTAACTGGGGGGCATCTACCTGGTGAGAGTAGACTCGACTTAATCGCATAGGACAAGGAAAAGCACTAGTGCGATCTTGGCTGAAGATGAAGTATATGCTGCGGGCTAAGTTTTTACCACCAGACTATGAGTAGACGCTTTTCCAATAGTATCAGAACTGTAGGTAGGGAAGTAGAACCGTTGCGGCATATATAGAGGAATTCTAGCAACTCCAAGCACGTAATGAGTTGTCAGAAACTGAGGCACAACAAATTGCACTGTTTATTGGAGGATTATGTGTGGCCATCTAGGATCGAGTATCTCTATAAGCCATATTTTCTATTGCAGAGGCTATTAACTTGGCAACGAGAGCAGAAACACAACTGGATCAAACCTGTACAAGGAATCAGGTGCCAAATAGAGGTTCCCTTGAATCTTTGCGCACTATGGTGAATAAAGGAAAACAACTTATGACTTCACCACCACCAATTGCTACGAATCAAGAAGTGAGTAGCAGTAGTGGACTGATAGGAAACATAGCCCAAAATCCTAATCCTTATGAGCGACTCACAATTGACAAGTGTTATCGATGTAGAGTGCCTAGGCATCGTTCAAACCAGTGTCCATGAAGGAGAACGACTAACCTAGTGAAGGGCGATGAGGTTGATGAGGAAAAACAAGCAGAGGATGACGAAGCAGAGGATGATGACCATGGTGTGACCGAGCTAGATGATGGAGATCTCTTCTCACACTCTTTTGTGGTAAGGAGATTATTGTTAGCACCAAAGCGAGGACACCCATAAAGGCATAGTATTTTCAAGACTAGATGTATTGTCAACTGGAAGGTCTGTGATGTCATCATTGATAGTGGCAGCACTGAGAATATTGTCTCAAGCCATGGTTTCGAAACTTGGCCTGAAGACATAGAAGTATACCTTGCCGTATAGTATTGGGTGGATCAAGAAGGGCGTCAAATCAAAGGTAATACGTATTTGTCGTTTCTCTTTCTCCATTAGCAAAGCTTATCTTGATGAGATTGTGTGTGATGTGGTGGAAATGAATGCCTGCCATATGATCTTAGGGAGGCAATGACAATCTGATATTGATGCCACACATAGGGGTCAAGACAATGTTTATATATTCAACAAAGGGGGACAAAAAATTACTCTAGTACCTCTTAAGGGAAATGATTCACTCGAAGCTTCGAAAGTGGAGATGAAGTCTTTTCTCCTTTCTGGAAACAAAGATTTTGGAGCAGAGGTGGAGGATATAGGGGAGATTTATGTATTAGTCATGCAAGGAGTGGTGTAAGCAGAACCCATTGCGATTCCAGAGAAATTGCGACCAATGCTTGATGAGTTTAAAGATCTCACTTCAGAAGAACTACTTCATGGTTTACCTCCTATGTGGGACATACAACACCACATGACTTGGTACTAGGTTCCAACCTGCTTAATCTCTTTCACTACCGGATGAATCTGAAAGTAAGTCAAATTTTACAGGAATAGGTGGATGATCTTATGCAAATGGGGTTCATTTAGGAGAGCATGAATCTTTTTGCTGTACCCGCTCTATTGACTTCGAAGGTTGGAGGACATGTTAAATATGCTGAATGGATCGAAGATTTTTACAAAGACCTGCGGAGTAGGTACCACCAGATTTGTGTGAGGCCTAGGGATGAATGGAAGATTGCGTTCAAAACAAAAGAGGATCTATATGAGTGGTTGGTGATGCCTTTTGGACTATCCAATGCTCTGAGTACCTTCATGAGGCTGATGAATCAGGTATTAAAACCCTTCATTGGAAAATTTGTCGTTGTTTACTTTGATGAAATCCTAATATATAGTCAAACTGAGGTTGAACATATGGCACACTTGAGGGAGGTTCTAACAGTATTATAGGAAAATAAACTGTATCTCAATCTGAAGAAGTATAATTTCATGACCGACAGTTTATTGTTTTTTGGGTTTGTAGTGAGTGTTGATGGCATTCGAGTTGATGAGGAGAAGGTGAGAGCAATTCGTGAATGACCAACTCCTAAAATAGTGAATGAAGTTCATAGCTTCCATGGCCTAGCAACCTTCTATAGGAGGTTTGTTAGGAATTTTAGTAGTATTGTCGCACCCATCATTGAATGCATGAAGAAATGGAAGTTTCAATG
>JAOXJP010169627.1:0-26719 GCA_025762735.1 Platanus orientalis
GGCCTCGTTTCGTCGGCAGCGTCATATTTGTCTAAGAGACAGGTTTATGGTTGGGGAAACTTGGCTGGGAGCACAAAATATAATTAAAAAAAAAAAAAAAACTTAGGCGTATCAGTATTAAGGTTATGCTATAGCAGCCACTCAGTCACCACTCATGAAAGGATTCAAAGAGAGATCCAAGAGGTAATAAGGGAATGATAGCACCTGATTCCAGTACGAGCACCTTCCCATAATCCTTAACATGTGCTGTCCAAGAAAAAATACGCCACTTGAGAAACTAGAAACAGCCACAGGAGAAGTCGAAACTTTTCTGCTGCTCAAAACAGGGGCGCCGCCGGTTTGGGAAACCCAAGTGGTGGGTGTTATATGCTGAAGCTTTTGGAAGTGGAACTACCAGTACTGGTGTCACCCAAGGGTCTATGACACCCCAAAATAACCAAAACTCCCAAAGGTTTGGTGATCGGAGAGTAGTAGTCAATCTTCCAAATGGGGATTTTATCCCGTTTTCATGCTTGGTAATGGAGATATCTGATCTAGTTCTATTCAGGCAACACCTAGGAGTATGAACCACTTCCTCAACGAATATGTATACTTTGGGCACAAGTGGTTCTCCCTCAGATAGGATACAACCTAGTGTCTCAAATAATGTCAGGCTCAAGTTCAACAAACCCAAACATTGTAATCGCTATGAGTACACTCACTTGGACCTCCTGAACCACATGAATCTTCTACTCAGTATCAGGGTCAGTGTCAAGCACAATAGGACTAAACACGAAGACCTCTATAGGTGTACCATGGTCAGGGTCAAGCAGAACAGAACTAGACACGGCGATCTCTATAGATGTACCATGGTCAAGGCTTGGTACAATAGAACTAGATACCAAGGTCTCTACAGATATATCATGGTCAGAATCAAGGATAACAAAACTAGATACTAAGGTCGCTACAGATACGCGCTCCAGAACTCCCTGAACCTCCTGGTCAATCTCTTGAGATTCTAACTAATCATCACTCGGAGCCTCAATAGGATCAACAACCTCATCAACGTCACCCTCATCATCGCTATGTACCTCCATCACAAGAGGCTCATATGACTCATCAGCTCTCACTCCATCTAATGACTAATCCTCCTGTGACTCCTTCTGGTGCATAGTGTCTGGTAAATGCAAATAATGCTCCAGCTGACTAGGACACTATTCAGGAGTAGGATCAGGTCTAAAGGTGTTAGGACCTGGTGGGGATGGTTGTCCACCAATAGAAACTCCTAATCTATCATCATCACACCTCAGATCTAGCCTCAAACAAATCTCCATGTCCTAGGCTACACGGTAGACCTACTCTAAAGTGACGATGTAGTAAGGACAAACCTTTTTTTGTATCTCAAGTTTAAGTCCTTCTTTAAATCTAATGATAGTCGTATCAAGACTCTCACGGACTCCACATCTCAACCTAATATCGTCAAACCTCATAATGTAGTCCGTTACACTAGATGACCCCTAGCAGACTACGTTGTACTGCTTAAGAAGTCGAATCTGATAATGACGTGGAACATACTTTTCTCTAAGCTTACTTCGCATATCTACCCAACTAGTAATGGGTCTTCTATATCTCCGATAAATCTCTTGCTCAACTGATTCCCAGTAGAGTTGAGCTAACCCAACTAATTTCATCTTGACAAACTTAACTTGTTTGTGAGGAGAAATATCATACCAGTCAAAGTACTGGTCCATCTCTCTAACCCAATCTAAGAAATAAAATGGATCTAACCGTCCATCGAAATGGTACACTCTAACTATCATGGATTCATGGCTTGAATGGTGGTCCTGGGCATGATCCAAGTGGACTTCTCTCCCCTCCTGAGAATCACTCATGGTATGGGAGAACAACTCTCTACAGACCTCCACGGCCTGAGCCAGTCTATCTGCCCTCTCTACTAAATCTCTAAAGGCCGGGTCCTAAGTGAATGGAGAACTAATCTTCTCTCTTAGGGACATCTTAGGTATGCTAGCCTAGCCCGGACCTAATGGATATACACCAAAGGACTAGGGATAGTGAGACCACAGAACTCCCTAATAGAATGCATGTAAAAATGTCTACTATTCTAAATAAATTCAAAAAAACTAAAAATAAAAATCTACCTACGGAAAATTACATAGTATGCTAAATAAATAAATAAATAAATATATATATATATATATATATGCACTACTGTGAAATACAAAATGCAAACTGACTTACTATGTATAAACTACACCTAAAAACCTAAGGGTAACTAAAATCCTAAACCTGACCTAAACTCTGATATCAAATCTGATATAGTATGCATATAGGGTAATGGGTGTGTGCATAAGAGATAGAAATAAAATTACTAAAGTAATTAAGAGAAACAAACTAGATTCCTATTTGCACAATTCTTATGCTAATTCAAGTGGCTATTAAGTTAGATTCACCATGCATGAGAGGAATTAGGTTTCACAAAATAATAAAGAAATAAAAGACCTAAGCAAATATTTAGAATATTTAACTAATTTAAGGAGTGAGAAAATTTAAACAAGCTATCCAAAATTCTGATTGTGTAAAAGTGTGTGGAAAGTAATCAAAACAATATGAAAATAAAGAGGGAGCAACAAATAGGTAAGGAACATTGCATGGAGGATAACCAAGGGCTATGGTAGATGGGATTAGGGTTCAGAACAAGGGACTAAAGTGTGTAATATACTAAAAAAAATTGACAAGCCCAGCCTAACGTATGCCATACACCTTCCACTATTAACCATAGAAGATCAATAGCACCTAAATTAGATGTTACTAACCTCCTTGCTGCCTATGATGATGAAACCAACCAGGATTTGCAAACCACGTAGCCGAGAATTAAGATTTTGGAGAAGCTCCAAAATCTGATCAGAATTAGGGTGTGTTGCCACCTCTGTACTTACCCATGAATGGGTTTTTCGTGAAGGAATTTTTCTGATAGAGGCTGCCTCCTGGGGTGTCACCCAGGGGTATAGACTCCACTAGAGAACCCTGATCTTCTAATGCTTGGAGTAGCAGATGATGTTACTTGATCTTCCACCGGCTGTACAGCAAGAGGGGCTCACGCCTGGGACTGAGAACACAGGCTGGGGTGTTCTTTTGATGAAGGATTTCTGCAGTTTTCTCTTTGATAGTGGATCACCCAAGAGTCTAGCATGCTTTGGTGTGCTTCATTTGATTAAATCCTCTCAATGGGAAGGTGGAAGATTGGATTACCAAAACTGGTCCAGCAGCTGGAAACACACCTGGGGGTTCTAAAATCTGAGATCCCTCTCTCCAAACTGGATTTTTCTGAGTAGGGTTGATTGAGGAGATGTCGCCCAGCACTTGTAAGGACCTTGGAGGTGTTGATTTGAGCAAAGCTCTGATACTTGGAGCGTGGTGAAGATTCTTCGACAAAGGGTTAGTCTTCAGCACAGAGAAAATTTTGTAGAACAAAAATTAGGTGAATAGAAAAATGAATAATGAACCTTTAACCCAAGGGAAGGAAGTGGACTCCACCACTAGCGTTAAACTAGGTGGAGAAATAGACCCATTCCAGGTTTTAGGGTTTTTCAGCTGCAAGCAAACAAGAAGGAGAAGCTCAACCATGAGTGAATTTTTTTTCAAATAGGATTGCATAAAGTGTTGGCTGGTCGTGGGCTTTATAAATGGAGTCCCACAGCCAGGTTTTTACATAAAAAAAAAACTTAGACACTAATAACCCCCTCTATTATTCCCTCATGACATAAATACCCTCAATATATTATTAATAACAAAAATATCCTTAAATAACACATACGGACTAAAATACCCTCAAAAACCTGTGTTCCCCCCTTACAAGAGGCAATTAACATAAAAATATAAAAGAGCAACTAGAGTAGCTGTGAAAAAGCTCCAACATCATCTCAATCATGATGTCCTCATCAGTTTCATCCTTCAAATTTAAGGCGCACTTGGACTAAATAGGAATCTTGTTTATTCTTAGATTTGCTAAAATAGTTGACTGAGGATCTATTCATTTATCATTTTCCTATGCATGCTACATCAATTACAGATTGCTGGATTTTGCAGAAGAATGCTAGACTTCATTATCAAGGTATGCTTTGCTGAAATTTTCTGGGCAGCATAATCATTAAAATCACACAATCTATAGTTCCATTTCTTCTTCTCTTTGTTCAAGGGTTTTGATCCCCTAGTGATCCCCTATAAAAGTCCTCTTTCTCCTTTGATTCCCTCCTCATCCCCATTTAATTTCAAAAGATTCCCTATTGTTTTCTTAGAATTCCATTAAAGGAATCTTTAAATTTTTTAAAATTTTTCGATATGACCCATCTAATCTTATCGGAATTTCACAAAATTTTAACTATAGAACCTTTGAATGATGCACTATTGATCTAGAAAGTACCAGATTTTTCTGATGCATCAGGGGGTCATTTTGGAAATTTTTGGACTTTTTGTCCAAAATTACAAAAATACCATTTTAGGTTATTTTCTTCTCTTTTGTAATTCTGATTCTTCCAAATCTCTATTTTATTTTTCTATTCTTTGATTTATAAAATTTAGTGGCTACTTAAAGTGTTTAAAATTCAATTCTTAAACTATTGATTCCACAATTTCAATCTAACAATTATCTGAGGGCCTAGAAAACATCCTATATCAATTCTTGGTATATTCCCTATTGTATCCTGCATCAATTTTGGTATCAGAGCTTATATTCTGCATCAATTTTGGTATCAGAGCTAGATTATCTCAACTGGTTCCATCTAGCTAAAATCCCAAAAAGCTTTCCAAGGTTTACATCATGGCTTATGCAGGTTATCCAACTAAAGATCCGTGTTATTATTGGGATTGCTACCATGACCCTAAAACTTTTCAAAACTGGGAAAATTGGGCATGTTATCGAGGAAGACATGATCTCAAGTTTAAGTTTAATCAATTGAAAAGAGTAAGACAAGGTAATCGCTCTGACTATTGGCACGACAAGATTCTCTAAGATCAATGTGATGTCCTTCAATGCAGAATTAATGAAATATTTGATGACATTATAAGTACTTCACTTAATAATATGCATAGGATCGTTGATGATATGACCAGGAACTTGGAAGAACAAGAAAAGATTAGAGCAAAACAACAGGCAAGAAGAGTTTAGATTCATACATCTTCAGTTCCACATCAAACGCTTGATTCTGAAAGCTATATAGAAGCCCAAAAAAAATCAAAGACTAGAAAAATGAAGAGATCAGGTGAAAGAATTCTTGTAAAGACTTCATATTTGGACCTCATCTTCCTACCATGCTGCAGATCATCACCAAAGGTCAAACTTTGCCAAAGACCGAGAAGATTCCAGCTCAAGCAAAAGCCTAGAAGCATAACAGATCAAGATCCAGAGACAAACCGACATTTAATCCAAAAGGTACATGCGAGTATTCAATCCTTAGACCTCCACCACATCATCCTTCAATTTTGGAGAACTCGGATCATTTCATTGGAAACTGTGATGGAGAGTGGCCGCCATCAAATTCGATGTTAAATTTTTCTCCACCCCGGGAGAATGATGTGGACAACACAAAGAGACTTATGTATGTTTTGCCACACAAGAGAGCCAAATTTAAGTGTACATGTAGATGAGATCTGTCCTCAAACACTTGCAAGAAGATTAGATATGAAAAATAATAATAAAGAGAGGAGATGAGTTGGGGGAATCATGTTAGAAAGTAATCCAGAGATGGTATACCATAGTGTATGGTATACCATACATATACATGTATAGAGTAAATCTAGCAATACTACCCTTCATGTGATATCTCAACACTCCCCCTCAAGCTAGTGAATAGATATCTATCATTTTCAGCTTGTCTACAATATATGAAAAATGACTACTACTTAACCCTTTTGTGAAGATGTCAGCAAGTTAATACTTTGTCTGAACAAAAGGAATGCAAATGCATCCAAACTTGATATAGTCCTTGATAAAGTGTCGATCAATTTCCACATACTTTGTTCTATCATGTTGTATTGGATCATGTGCAATGTTAATGGCAGCCTTATTATCACAAAAGATATTCATTGGGCCCTTCACAGGAAATTTCAATTCATCGAGTAACTTCTTCAACCATATGAATTCACAAATCCCATTTTCCATAAAACGGAACTCTGCTTCAGCACTAGACCTCGTAAGCATTGATTGTTTCTTGTGCTATGTAATAAGATTGTTGTCCCAAACAAAGGAACAATATCCAGAGGTTGATCTTCGGTCAATCAAGGAACCAACCCAATCTGCATCTGAATATGCTGCCATAGCAACTCTCTGATGATCATACTTCTTATGCATAATTCATTTTCCTAGGCACCCCATCAAATATTTCGAGACTTCGTATGCGACTTCCATGCATGGTATCAAATATCTCGAACTATCTTAAATATTTTCAGACATATGTCCATGTTTACAAGGACAGACATGATATATTCCTATACCAACACGAAACATTAAGTACATTATAAAAATTCATTTTTTGGTTAACACGATATACAATGTCGATGTGTTAAGCGAATATTCCCCTTTCACAGTGTATTATTGCCTAATATTGACATTGTGTTGTTATGATAAAAAATTATACAAAAAACGATAAATTTCAAAGAAAATAAGAGGGAGAGGAAGATATTGAAGATAAGAAGAAAATGAAGAGAATCTATTTGTTTCTTCTGTTTATACGGTTGGATTATAATATTTTTGTCAACCATTATGTATGCATGTGTATTTTTAAATAATATTAAAATGTAAGTATACTAAAATAAGCTATCATTCTTAATGAATCTATTTGTTTCCTTGTGTATATGTAGTTAGATTAGAATATGCTTCTTATGTTTCCACAATTTTTACAATATTTCTTTTTGATATTTCTGACATTTCCGATATATGTCTTATTTTGTTTTGACCGATATTTCCACTGACACCGACATTTTGAACCTTGGTTGTGACAAGAGATGCCTAGTGAAAGAGTTGGTGGGTAGATACAAACTAGAGATTGTTATCTTGTAAGAAACTAAGTTAGCGATTATCGATAGGGATTTGGTTCTCAGTCTGTGTCATTTCTTTAATCCAAGTTGGATAGCAGTTCAATCTACGGGGGCAGCAAGGGGGATTTTGTTGATGTGGGATAAGGTGATGGTGGATCTCATTGAGGCCTGGGTAGACTCATATTCGGCTTTGCTTGTGGCTACTTGTAAAGGCGAAGAGAAAAGATGGATGGTAATGGGGGTCTATGGCCCGACGAGGGGAGTTAATCAGGAGGCTTTCTTTGAAGAACTTGACAGGGTCAGAAGTCGTTGGGATCTCCCTTAGTGAATTAGTGGGGGATGCGGATTTTAATGAGGTTCTTTTTCTCAAAGAGAGGAACAGGGCGACGAGAAGGACTCAGGGAATGGACGAGTTATGTAATTTTGTTGATAGGAATGAGCTGGTCAATCTGCCATTATCGGGTGCACATTTCACTTGGTCTAATTTCCAAGGAGATCTGGCCTTGAGCAAGCTGAACAGGTGACTTGTGTCAGGGGATTGGGAGAATTTTTTTTCCTTAAGTGAGCGTGTGTGCCTTGCCTAGACCGGGATCCTATCACACTCCTCTCCTTTTAAAGGGGGGGGGGGCAACCTATTAATGGTGGGCCTCGCCCTTTTAGGTTCATGTGGCTTCTTCACCCATGTTTTGTGGATATGATTCAAGGGTGGTGGGATGATATAGAAGTTTGGGGTCCTCCAGGACAAATATTTCATTTAAAGCTTAAAGGTGTCAGGGATAGATTGAGAATCTGGAATAAAGAGGTTTTCAGGGACATTGAGAGGAGGAAAGTGGTTTGTCTGGAGGAGATCCATAAGTGGGACCTGACGGAGGAGTCAGAGGGTCTGGTGGAGGAGGAATGTAGGACAAGGAAAGAGTTAAGAATGGATTTTGATAGAATTCTCGTTATGGAAGAAGTGATGTGGCGCCAGCATTCTCAAGTCGAATGGTTGAAGGAATGTGACAACAATACCAAGTTTTTTCACAAGATGGCTAATGCTCATAGGGCCATTAATTGCATTTCCGGTTTGCAAATGGATAGTGCTTGGCTGGAGGACGAGGAGACAATGAAAACGCATGTGGAAGATCATTTCAAGAATTTGTTTTCAGAGCACAAGCCTTTTAGGCCTAAGGTGGACGGGTTAAATCTGCCCCTTCTTGAAGAGGAGCAGGTGGCTTGGCTTGAAAGACCTTTTGATGAAGAGGAAGTTAAGAAGGTGGTTTAAAGCCTATATGGGGATAAAGCCTTTGGGCCTGATGGCTTCTCTCTAGCTTTCTATAAGGCTTGTTGGGATGTGATTAGGAAGGACCTTATGATGGTGATGCAAGACTTCTTTAAGCAGTGTTTCTTGGACAGAGGGAGTGATGCTACTTATATTGCTTTGATTCCTAAAAAGAAGGGTGTAGTGTGTCTCTCGGATTATAGACCTATCAGTTTGGTGGGGTGTACTTGTAAAATCATATCCAAATGTTTGACATTGCATCTTAAAGAGGTGCTTCCAGGGATTGTGCTGAGGGAGCAAGGGGCTTTTCTCCAAGGTAGACCCATGGTGCATAGGGTGTTGTGTGCAAATGAGTGCATCGATGCTCGAATTCGTGAGGGGAAGCCGGGTGTTTTCTACAAGCTAAACCTTGATAAGGCTTATGACCATGTGAATTGGGAGTTTTTGTTATATGTGATGAGGAGACATGGTTTCGGGATCCGTTGGTGGGAGTGGATGAGGAAATGCTCCAGTTTGGCATTGTTCTCTGTCCTTATTAATGGGGTGCCTCAAGGCCACCTTGGTTGTTCTAGGGGTCTGCGCCAGGGGGATCCGCTACCCCCTCTCATTTTCTTATTAGTGGCGGGTGTGCTGGGTGGGCTAATTGGAAGAGCGGCAGATGTGGGCATGATTGAAGGTTTTTCGATGGGTTAGGGCCAAGAGGAGGTGGTTGTCTACCATTTACATTTTGCTGATGACACCATCATTTTCTATAATAATTCTCAAAAGCAAGTCAGATTGCTCAGATGCATTCTCCAATGTTTTGAGGCAGTCTCTGGGTTGTGTCTCAATCTTGAAAAGAGTACTCTGCAGTGGGCAACGTGCCAAATTTGGATCAATTAGTAGCAGATTTAGGATGCAAGAGGGGTTCCCTCCCTGCCACTTATCCGGGGCTTCCCTTAGGTTCATACAGGCAAAAGGAGATTTGGCACCCAGGTTTGGACAGGATGAGGCATCAACTTAATGGGTGGAAGGCTAGGTATTTATCCAAAGGGGGTAGACTCACTCTAATCAAGGCATCTTGGCTAGTATCCCGATCCACTACCTATTGCTCTATAAGCTGCCAGTTTCAGTGTGTTAAACTATGGAGAGTATCCTGTGAGACTTTCTCTAGAGAGGGGGTGAGGAAGACATAGGGATGCACTTGGTAGTTTGGGACAGAGTTTGCACCCCTAAGGGCAAAGGGGGGGGCAGGGTTGAGGAGGTTATAGCCTATGAATTAAGCATTACTGTGTAAGTGGTTTTGGAGGTATGATGCGGAAGAGGAAAGCCTTTAGAGGAAGGTGGTGTTTGCCAAATATGGTGTTAGTGATGGGTGGAATCTTTCGGTTCCCCATGGTGCTTATGGTCATAGTCCTTAGCATACAATAATGAAACATTTTAACAACTTTATGTCTGGCGTGGGCTATAAGGTAGGGAATGGAGGAAAATCAGGTTCTGGTTGGATGCTTGGTGTGGAGGGAGACCTTTGGCGATGGAGTTTCCGGATTTATTTTCCATTGCTGAGGATCCATATGTATCAGTTTCGAGGTGTTTCTCAATTGAAGGCAATGGGGTGGTTCGGCACCCCATTTTTAGGCAAGGCGTGTTTGATTGGGAAACCCCAAGGGTGGTTCAATTCCTTGGCTAGCTACAGGATACTTGGGTGTACATAGGGGAGGAGGATCGGCGGGTGTGGATGGGAGATCCAGGGGGCAGTTTTTGATGAAAATGTTATATCCATGTGGTAAACGTCGAGGAGGTTCAGGGGCCGTAGGATCTTGTGTGGTATAATGTAGTCCTGTTGAAGGTCCAATTGTTCCTGTGGACGGTGGTCTTAGATAGGATTTCGACTATGAATATGCTTTGGAGAAAAGGACTCAGCTTGCCTAGCATTTATTTGCTTTGTTACTAGGATGCAGAGTCGACTTCACATTTATTTCTTCACTGCATGTTTAGTTGGGAGAATTGGTGTGTGTGTGCTAAGGATTTCGGGGTTAGCTTCATAGCTCCTCGGAGTTTGAGGAACCTTCTTCTTGGGTGGGGGATGAAAGCTTTCAACTGCTTTGGTAGGAGGTTCAGGGGGCAGTTTTCGGTGAAAGTGTGTTATATCCATGTGGCAAACGTCGAGGAGGTTCAAGGGCCGTAGGGTCTTGTGTGATATAATGCAGTCCCATTAAAGGTCCAATTGTTCCTATGGACGGCGGTCTTAGATAGGATTTCGACTATGAATATGCTTTGGAGAAAAGGACTCAACTTGCCTAGCATCTATTTGCTTTGTTACTAGGATGCAAAGTCGACTTCACATTTATTTCTTCATTGCCCGTTTACTTGGGAGATTTGGTGTGGGTGTGCCTAAGGATTTCGAGGTTAGCTTCATAGCTCCTCGGAGTCTGAGGGACCTTCTTCTTAGGTGGGGGATGAAAGTTTTCAGTTGCTTTGGTAGGAGGTTGTGAAAGGTTGTGTCAATTGCAATTTGTTGGGCAGTTTGGAGATAGTGTAATAATAAGGATTTTAGGGGTTATTCAGAGCCGGCATATATGGTGTATAGACACTCTAAGGATTTAATCATCTTTTGGGCTAGAAGGTATAATGGCTTTGATGGGATTCCAAGCGGGGCTCTTGTCAGGGACTAGTCTAGTGTCATTGGGATGATGTGATGGTTGAGTTTTGTTTTGTGGGGTTTAGGCGTGTGTCTGGTAGTGGTTTTTTCTTTTCTTTTTTTCTTAGGGATCTTTCATCCCCCTTGTTTGTCTCTCCTTTTCCTTTTCTTTTCAATAAAAAAAATTTTCTTCTCAAAAAAAAATAAAGGGGAAAGTAAATTTGGGCTAAAGGCAAGTTATGAGATAACAAATCAAAATAAATAAAACCTAATAACCTAAAAAAATAACTCTAAGTGGACGCCACTTGATCATCCATGATCATCTAATTTCTTCTTGTTTCACATGGATGCTCCCGTATGATACTACCTATCAGTATCCAATATAAGTATATCAATTAGGCTCAAGCCCATAGCTCAACTGGTTCATGTTCTGTATTGGAGATAAGACAAAGTAGGACCAATCCCAACTTAGCGCTAATACAAACATGTATGTATGTATGAAAAAAGGGGCGAACCCCGTTTACAATGTCAATGCTATACAAGGAGAAACAAAATGACTCCCCTTATCAGCTCTACAGAAAACACAGAGTAGCTGGTTTCTGCCATTAAGTGTAGCAACCCAACAAGAAAAATAATTTCATCTTAACTTTCAAAATCATTTAAGAATAATCACCAAAGAGAGTCTCCATGGGGCCAACCTATTCCTCAAAATGGGTTTGTTATTCTCTTTCCAAAATCTTTCAACAAAATAAAATAATTAGAAATAGACATCCTTTTCCAAATAACCCAGCCCTAAATGAAAGGCTCAATGTGCCAACCTTGGACATCAAGTAAGTTTTTCAAGTTCACACACAGCTCTTGATGCTGAAATTCCCTGGAGGGGGAGTTGAATAAGAATGTCCCTATTTCTTCTTAAATTAATTATTATAAATTTCACCCAACCTGATTAATTTTCCTGAGTTGTTAACCCTTTGATTTATGTGCCTATTCTATAAAGGGTTTGCTTGAAATCAAATACATATTTGACTCTAATTACAAATCAATCAACTACAGGTTTTCTTCTCATGCAAGTAAATACACAGTAATTAAATTTGTGCCAACATAATATTCAATGTGATTTAAATAATCCAAAAAAATATTCAATGTGATTTAATAAATACACAACATCAATTAATAATCAACCACATTGATTATTTTAACTCAATTGCAAATTTTACTTTTCTAAAATTTTATTTCAACCTCAATCAGTTTTTCTAAACATTAATCAATGAGATTTTAATAGCAAACAAAAGATTTTAGTGCAATGTAACAAGTCAACTAATCACACATAAACACACATTATTTTATAGTGGTTCAGCACTCCGGGTTTACATCCACTCTCGAAAGCTCATCATAGAGCTGGTGATTTTTATTTATAGAATGACCCTCTGTTATAGATAAAATCAACAAAACTAAACACACAACTTACAGATCCACGAGCATTCACTCGCTGTAAGTTGAACACGTCCGGTGGCTCCGACGGATGTTGCAAGCAACTCTAGTGGCTCTAGTAGACGTTACAAGCACCTCCGGTGGCTTCAACAAAAATAGATCAGCTCCCAGTGTCTCCGTCGAGAGCTCTAACTATAAATGTGGTAGTGAATAGATCAAAGATGATTCAAAGCTTCATGCCTCTCAATAGGCAAATTTTACTATCAGATCATCCCCTTCTTCTCCAGAGAGATGATAAAAATATGTAAGTTTGAGGCTCAATCTCTTAGAGCTTTCAGTAGGATTCAAGATGGGGAATACCTTATCTCTTCTCTCCTTTAGATTTGTAAATACAAAGATTAAGAGAGAGAGAAACCTCACAAAGACTTCTGACAAGATTTACCAATACGTGCAGAGCTTCTTCAAGCTTTAGATCTTTCAAACACTAGAGTTTTTGTGCTCTTTTTTCTTCTTTTTCTCTTTTTCTTTTTGCAGCTTAAAAGGTCTTTTTATAGATGAAAATTTTGTGCAAAACCCTAGCTCCAATGGTCAAAATATCGTGGCCCTTCATCAAAGCAAAGATTGGACAAAATTCCAATTTTGCATTGGCGGATCAATCTGCCCAAATTGTGTGGCCTAATCTAGGTGGCCAGATTGATCCACCCATGTTGGGCGGCTCGATTTAGAGCTCACTGCCCTACGCAGTGAGCCTAGACCCGAGATGGCTGGATCGATCTGCCCAAAATGGGTAGCTTGATCCACCCTTTTTTTTTATATTCAAATAAAGCTCGTTGAACTAATCGTTTTGAGTATTGTGGGTCCCAAACAAACATTAGGATAAAAAGTTATGGCCGTTTTAAGTTCAAATGTCCCGTCATTGTACTTCATGGTTCTTTTTTATTTTCTTTAAATTCTACACTTAACCAAAGTGATTGTGAGGATTTTCTAAGGATCGGGTCAGGTCTCACTACATCATCCGTAAGTCATGGACTCGATCTAATAATAATTTACTTTTAATAAACGCAAATGAGCTGAGTTGAGTCTGGAGACTTCTTGTGATATTTGCGTCCATATTGCATGTCTCTTTAAGTCTTCAATCTTTGCCAAGACTTATAATGTGTTTCTCGAAATCTTCTCCACACTAGGACTCTTATGATCTACAAGACTCAGACTCAAATAATTTACATGACCCAGACTTACATGTCTTATATGATTTACAACATACATTTTACAATAGGTAACCCCTTTTTGTCATGGCGTTGACAACCACAAAATTTACCATAACAAATGCTTGTTACAAACCCTAGGATATAAGTTGTAAAGACCTTTTGTCGATACGTATCTTTCTTAAGAAGTATCCTCAAATACCCCCCAACATTGTTCTAACTAATTAAATAAATAAATAAATAGTTGATGTAAATGAGTCTTGAGTGACTGCTTTGACACCTAGCATTTAGATGCCACCAGGCGACACCACCCCCCTCTAAACCTTACACTAGCACTAGCAATCCTAGCTAAGAATCAATAGAGAAGCCAGGTTTTCTGTTTAGACACGACATGTTTGGAATTCTGTTGCCATATAACTCTGACACACAGTAGCTAAAGTTGCAGAACAAAATTGGTCAATGTGTTCAATAACAGTCAACCATCTCACCCTTGTATAAAACTTCAAGAAAAAGCAAGGACCACTCATAAGGGAAAAGTACAATTCATGATGAGGGTTTGGAGCAAGCATAAATAAGGACACCACACACATGGCTTATTGGAGGGATGCTCATCAAATGGACATTCTAGATTTGCCTCATCAAACAAATTTTACCCAACCCAGTACAATACAAGATGTTAGGGATTACCCAATCCACAAGGCTTAAGATGCAAAATTGATCGAAGAGAAAATAAACAAGAACACCGCAACGCACCAATTTACATGGAAAACCCCAAATCGGAGAAAAACCAGAGTCGAAAAAATTTCACTATGCTAAAAGAAAAGAGGTGCAAAACTCGCTTGCAGCTCTAGCCACGGTAAAATACATATAAATCCCCCCAAGAAAATTAAAGTTAATCAACCACCATGTAAAAGTACGATTTTGTCCTTCGGGTCGGGAGCAGTGCATTGACACCCTATAACTCCCCAGTGAGTTCATTGAGCTCAACCAGCGAAACTGTGGCTTGATTACAAATACCTTCCTGGATCATCAGTAACATTAGGCCACAAAATAATAATCACCCACTTAAAGCTTGATCAGTGATCACAACCTTTTTACAAGACTACCTATTGCACTTGTCACAAGATTTCTGACATTGTGAAACTCATGTGACTCTCCTTATCTTCAAGCTTGAAGACCAACTGAACTTGAACATAGCTTCAGTTTATCAATAGTAACAACATTGGTCAACATATCTACCAGATTCTGACTTGTGGGGATCTTCTCAAGTGACAACAATCCACCGTCCAAAAGTGAATATACAAAATGGTACCACAAGTGTATACGCTTTGTCCTGGAATGAAATGTCAAGATGAATAGCACTGACTATCATTGAATAATTTACTATTCTCCTGCTTCTTATTTAATTCTTCCATAAAGCTTTGCAACCAAATCATTTCCTTGATTGCTTCTATAGCTACAACATATTTTGCTTCTATTGTAGAAAGAGCTACAGTATTCTACAACTATGAAACCCAGTTCACTGTTGCACTACCCAAAGTAAACGGATATCCAATAGTACTCCTACGGGTAACATCCCCAACCAAATTTGCATCCACAAAACCCTGTAATGCTATTTTAGACCCTTTAAAACACAATGCTATGTCTTTAGTATTTCTCAAGTACCTGAGAATTCACTTTATTGTTTCCCAATGTTGGTTTCCTGGTTTACTCATGTATCTACAAACAACTTCCACTGCTTGTGCTATATTTGGTCTTGTGGAGACCATAGCATACATTAGACTGCCAACAACTAAAACATATGGTACCTTAGCCATGTAATCATGTTCCTCTTTTGACTTAGGTGATTGCTCCTTAGAAAGTCTAAAATGACTGATTAAGGTGCAAACAAGCTTGGCATCCTTCATATTAAACTTGCCAAGAACCTTTTCAATATATTCTTCTTGGGACAGCTTTAAAGTGTGATTTAACCTATGCTGCTAATTCTCATTCCAAAAATCTATGTAGTAGCACCTAAAGCCCTCATTGCAAACTCCTTAGACAGTCGTTCCTTCAAATTATTGATCTCTTGAATGTTTAACCCTACAACTAGCAACATATCATCCACATACAAGAGAAGTAAAATGTAGTTGTTGTCAAACATTTTGTAATAACAACAATGATCTATGTGGCACCTTCTATAACCACTGTTGAACATAAACCTACTTCTTGTACAGTTGTACCACTATCTAGGGGCTTGCTTCAAACCATATAAACTCTCATTGAGTTTACATACCAATTCCTCCTTTCCTGAAACCATGACTCCCTTTGGTTGTTGCATATATAATTCCTCATCCAAATCTCCATTAAGGAATGTAACTTTTACATCTAGTTGTTCAAGATGTAAATCTTCCACAACCACAATATTCAAAACCGCCCTGATTGTAATCATCTTCACAACTAGGGAAAAAAATTTCGGTGTAATCAATACCTTTCTTTTGCTAACACCTCTTCACAACCAAACTAGTTTTATAGTGTTTACTACTATCATATTCCTCCTTCAGCCTGTATACCCATTTATTCTTTAGAACTTTCTTTCCCTTGAGCATCTTAGCCAAACCCCATGTCTGATTTGACATGAGTGAGTTCATCTCAACATTCATGGCCAACTCCCACTTGATAGATTCATCTACCTGCAATGCTTCTTTATAACATTTTGGCTCACTACTGTTAGTGAGTAGCAAACAATAAAAAGAAGAGTAACATTGTGTAGGTATAGAGACTTTGGAAGATCTTCTTACTATGGTAATAGGTCTTTTTGTTGCTCTAACTGCGGATCTTCATTATCTTGATAATGTTGCACATCATTTTCAGAAATTTCTTCCAACACTCAGGCTTATCATTCTAAGTTCTTGCATTATCATATTGTGTTCCATACCTATCCTTATACATAACATTTTCATAGAATATGCATCTCTACTTCGAATGATATTTTGATTCCATTCATCCCAAAATTGATGAAAAAAATCATCTGAGCCATACCCCAACAAAAATACATTTAATAGATTTAGCATCAAGCTTATTCCTACCATTAGCATCAATATGAACATATGAAACACAACCAAACACTTTTTTCTTTTTTGATAGATAAGATAAAACTTTATTAAAAAGACCCAAATACTTTCAAATGAGAATGTCTTACCTCTTTTCCAGTCCACGCCTCCTCTTGTAAGCATCCATCTAAAGGACCAGAAGGACTGTGATTCATCTAATAAATTGTTGTGTTAATAGTATATGCCCATACTTGTTTGGGCAATCCAACAAGTATTCTCATGCTCTTGGAACGCTCTGTGACAATTCGATTCATGCACTCTGCAACACCATTTTACTACGATGTCTTTGGGACAGTTCTCTCTCTTATGATCACGTTTTCAACACAACATTCCTTGAACTCCTTATCACAATATTCGCCCCTGTTGTCTGATCTTAGACATTCCAGCTTCAAGCATGTCTCATTTTCAACCATAGATTTCCATTTAGGGCCATCAATTGGGCAGGGCTAGGTTGGGTCGAGGTCAGCCCGAAATCTTTACATATGCTCGAACTTGGCCCGAGGTAAGCAGCCCAAACTCAACCTGTTTTAAAACAAAGGGCTTCAGGCCAGAGTTCGGGCTGCCTGAACTTGAAACTTGTCCCTTAAACTTTGGGCTGATAATAGGCCCATAACTACCCTTAAATGCATACTATATGGGCCTTCTTGAAAATGTGCTAGATTAGCATAGGCCATTACTATTTGTGCTTTAACACCTTATAGAATTTGATCAACAGTGGATGTTTAATTCTTTTTGGGCTAGACTATACCTACTTTGGGCTAGGCCGGGCCGGGTATCGAGGTGAAATTGAATTGCCCGAACTTAGCCCGAATAAAACTTTGGGCCTAAAAGTTGGCTCGAACTCAGCCCAATCTGAAGTTTGGTTGGCCCAGCCCATCTATGTTTCGGCCCGAACATGTCGGGCTTCGAACCAGCCCGGTAGCAATCTTATTTCCATTTCTTGAATACAACAAACACTTTAGATTTCTACTTCAAGAAATACATCCATACATTTCCGGTAGCATTGTCAATAAAGGTGAAAATAGAATGAACCCCAAGTGAAGATACTAAACTTGGCCCCCATACATCTGTACGAACCAGTTCCAACCTCTGATTAAATGTTCTCCCAACCTTAGAAAAAATAACCCTTTTTTGCTTTACATAGATGAAATCTTCAAAGAACTCAACGTCTATAGATTTTATTCTTGATAGCTTTCCTTTTGAAAGAAAAACCTTCATCCCCTTCTCACTCATATGTCCAATCTATGGCACTCGAATTAGTATTTGTTTTTGCAACTGGTACAGAGACATAAGTTTCGATGATCACATGGAGAATATCTTCTTTCTTTCCCCAGGTTTCAACCAGGGATCCTTTTGTAACCTTCCAAAAATCACTAATTAAAGTTGTTACAAAACCAGAGCTCGCAAGCTAACTCACTGAATCAAATTCTTTTCAAATTGGGTACATACCTAACATCTGTCAATTTCCAAATCCATTTGGCAATCTAATCTAAACATGTCCCTTTTCCATAATGTTTCTGAAATCACCATGAATAAAAAAAATTAATCATATTTGTAAGTAAATTAGCATGAAAAGAAGCACCTGAATCTTCAACCCAAGTTTCAGTATGGCAGTCAAGTAATAGAATTAGAACATCCTAAATTGAATCACCTTAAACATTCACCCAAAAAAAATTAAAAAATCTTTATCTTGATTTCCAATCTCATTTTTCTCTGGAGTGTGGCACTCCTTAAGATGTCGTTACTTCCCACATCTTCAACATTCACCCTTTTTATACCCAGACTTTGACTTACTCCTTCCGAATTTTGATCTACCACGATTTGTAAACATGTCTAAGGTTCTTCCTCTTGTTTTCAACATTCATAATAGGTCTCAAATTTTCTCTTGACGTTTGTCTGCGACTTCTTCACTTAAGATCAAATTGATCATACTTCAATGTAGTGGTTCCCAAAGAGCTACTCACTTCCACAACCAATCTGTTCCAGCCATCCGACGAAAAAGATAGTATCAACAAATCCCAAATCCCATCACTGAAATTGATTCCTGCAGAGCTTAACTAGCTTGTCACTGTATTAAAATTATTTAGGTGTTCATCTACAAAACCACCATCAGCCATCCTCATATTAAATAACTTCTTTATCAAAAAAAAACTTGTTGAAGGTATAAGGTTTTTCCATACATCTTCAATAAGGAAGCCATGAGATTGGGCATAGTTTTCTCATTAGCTATATTAAACGCAACTAAAGACGTAAGAGTAAGTCAAATCATACTTAACACCTTTCTGCCGAGCAGTTCCTAGTCTTCATCTTTCATCGATGTAAGTTTCTTTCCTTGCTGTGAAAGATGGAGACCTTTCCGAAAAAGATAATCCCCTATTTGCATCTTCCAAAACACAAAGTTCAAACCATTAAACATTTTGATCTTGAACATCGCTCCCACTCAAACCGGGTTCTGATACCAGTTGTTAGGGATTACCCAATCCATAGGCCTAGGATGTGTAATTAACCAAAGAGAAAACAAACAAGAACACTACAACACACCAATTTACATGGAAACCCTAAATCGGGGAAATACCACGAAGCCACAAAAATTTCACTATGCTAAAAGAAAAGAAGTACAAAACATGCTTGCAACCCTAGCTATAGAAAAATACATATAAATAGCCCAAGGAAATGTAAAAGTAAGATATTATCCTTCAGGACCCTACAACCCCCTAGTGAGTTCATCACCGAGCTTGACCAGCGAAACCATGGCTAAATTAGCAGTACCTACCTAAATCAGCAGTAACATTAGGCTTCCAAAATACATGGCTGAAGCTGTTGATCACTCCCAATAAGGAAGAGAACAATAGGATTCCACTTCTAAAAGTGTTCCAGAATCAGCTTAGCAACGAATATCAGCTGCAATTCATGAAATGTACAACACTCTTGAGGGTTCAACTCTACAATGGGAACACAACATGATGCAGAAAAAAAAAATTGCAAGAAACTAGCCCCATAATAGCCTGTAAAATAGTTCCATTATCGTTTAACTGGGCTTGCACGTGGGTCTACATTTGGGTTTCTAAGTAGGTCTAATGTAGGGTTTCCTTTGGGCTGGCTACTGACATTTTCTAGGTTCATGTTTAGATATCCAAAGTCATGTTAAAGTTTCTCAATGTTTTGAACTACCTTCTTCAGGATAAAAAAATAACGACATGAAATACACCGGAATACTAGCCAACACTGCTTTGACTATGGTTACCTTCCACCCTTTGGATACATATAATGATTTCCAACCAACCAATTTTCTTCTCATCCTCTTTCCATCTGATGCTAGTACGCGATACCTCCCTCTTTTAAAGGGGCCCTTAATGGCAAACCCAAGTAAGAGATGGGAAGATGGCTCGTCCTACAACCAATATCCTTTAATATCTGGATTGGGAACCTCCTGCACTGCAATCAACAAGCTCTTGGCAAAGTTTATCGGCAACTTGGAAATTTCCTCAAAACAATAGTTGGAGGGAAGCTTGACCTAGGATGCGAAGCTCGCTTCCTAAGAAGCTCACTTCCTAAGAAGCTCGTTGGGGAAGCCAATGTAATTTGGCTTCCTGATGCAGTGCAACAAGTTACAAACCGGTTTATAGAACTTTTTTTTTTTTTTAGAGGTAAAGATGAATTTTATTGAAAGTAAAATGACAATAACAGGAAAATAAGATCACCAAAATGGTGATACAAAATATAAGAAGTAGCAACAAATACAATAAAAACTACAGCAGCAATAACATCCAACATTAGCATAATACTCCCTACAACACCTCCCACCATAATGCCTCCCACCCCGAATCCTCATAATCCTCCCACACGGCCACTCATTCAAATAGCATATTGTATATAAATAAGACCAAATCGCTATGACTTCTAAACATTTCCTCAAAGATACTACTATTCTGTTTTTTCCAAAACCCCCCCAACAAATGGCAACCGATAAGGCACGCCAAATTGACAAGGAAAAACCCTCAAAACCACTAATCCACCACCCCGAGATTAGATCATTAAAAGCATTTGAAAAGATCCATGGAATCTTAAGATGAGATAGGAAAAACTCTCATATTTCTTCTACCAAAGAATAGTGAATAAACCGATGATTAAGAGATTCCTCCTCCTCCATGCATAGAATACACCTATTCGCCAAATTCCAACCCCTACTTTGTAGATGATTGAGAGTTAGAATTTCATCCAGGAATGTAGTCCAAATAAAGAAAGACACCTTAAGAGGGAATCTTTGCATTCCAAATGCCTTTGGAAGGTATAACTGATATCGAGACATTCGATGTCTCTTTATAAAATGATTTGGAATTGAATTTCCCTTCTCTATCTAACATCCAAATCCACCTATCCAAACCATTATAGTTAGGCTCGAAATTCCCCAATAATCCCAACATCCTCATCAACTCTCTCACTTCCCAATCATTAGGATTCCTACGCAGACTTGGGTCCCAAACCCGCCTACTCACATTGAAACAATTTGGAACCGATGTCCAATCATGACCCACGAGTACTCAAAACGACCGGCTTGACAAGCTCCACGACGTCCCAAATAGAAATTTTGGTTTGTAATTTGGAAAACCTCAAAGTACATTGTTAAGGCCCTCAAACAGCCACTTTTTAGTATTTTTTGCTATTTTGGGAAATATCCAATTGTCGCATATTTTGGAGGATATTCGATGTGAATCTTTTGGAAATATCATAATATTTATTTTAAGTATATTGGAGTGGTTCTAGGTAGAATTTGTAATATTCCATTTTTAGTAATTTTTCCTTTTTTTAGCAATTCCTATTGTAATAGGAAATCACAGTTGTTTAAGAAGTTTCCTTTTTGGGTCTTAGAGCCTTAGCTCTATAAAGTGTTCATTGTAATCAATTTGAGAAGAATTGATTGAATTATTGAATAAAGTTTATTTGTTGAGATTTATTCTCCATTAGTTCTTGGTATTTTCCTTTCGGGAAAATCAACAAGTCTTTATTCCTGATAATTTTAGTTTTGAAAATCAATAGGTTCGTGGAAGGTTTTTCTCAATCTGTTGATGTGATTCATCCCCTATGCTCAAACTGCATCAATTTGGGACATCGTGGAGCTCATCGAGCCGGTCGTGTTGAGTACTCGTTAGTCACAATTTGACAACAGGAGCAAAAGTTATGGCTGCTCAAAGATTAGGGGCCAATTTTGACTTCTTATGATCAAGATGTTTCATAAACCGGTTTGCAACTTGTTGCACTACATCACTTCCCCAAGTGTGGGGAAGCAGTTGGGAACTGATACAAGAAGCGGAATTGTATTTATTTCTTAATGTAAACCCTATGCTATTGGCATTAATGAAAAAAAAATCTAAGGGGTATAGTATTGATTCTTTTGTTTACATTATTTGATTCAAATTCTACAAAAATCTTATGTAAGGTAATAAATAAATAAGGAATGGTTGCCCATACTAATATAATGGGAGTGAGGAATCCAAGCCCTCAACCAATGCCTCATGTATAGAGGATAGGAATATCTAAGCAAGATATTTCACTCTTTTCTTTTATTGCAAGGTGAAACATATATGCCTTCTAACTCCTATTACAGGCTTCAATCTTACTCATGTGACAATGCATAAGTAGGTTGAAGATAAACCAATAAAGAACCATCATATTTAGAGTGTCCAAGGTAAGACACTTATGCAATTGGTTGAAGTTTCAATGATAGGGATCTTTCATTTTGAATAAGATAAAGAATGATGGTCATTCATTAATAAACAAAAAGAGGTATCTTTGGATCATAACAATTTTCAAATAGGTGCAGAGACATTAAACTCAAGAACATATGGAACTTCATATATATATGCTAACTTCACAGACAGTATCTAAGTAATGCTAGGGTTCAGAGTATTGTTGATACCCCCAACCTGTGATTGACTCCTGTCTTCACCCACTAATCTACTAACCATACCTTACCACCACCACCCCCAAAATAAAACAACTACAGCTTTTTTAAAAAGAAAAACAACAACAACAACAACAACAACAAACAGCCTTATCCCAACAAGCCCAGTTCGGTGTGTAGCAAAAAAAAAAAAAAAAAAGCCCAGATCGGTGGAGAAGAATAATAGCAGGGGAGATCGATGGTTGCAGGTCTGAGGGTCTGGAGAGAGCTAACTTCTCCATCCATAGGATCGATTTGGAGGCTTCACATCATGTTAAGACGCTTGAGTAAGCGATTTCGGATGGTGGGAAGCAGCACCTTTTGCGCCAGAGAGACGGAGAAAGGGAAAGCACACACACACGCAGAGAGAAAGAGAGAGAGATACCTGGCTGTCGAGATCCTTCGTCGCCGATGCCCGGTGATAACCACCTGTGTCGCCCGGCGAGAGAGAGAGCTCCTCAATCAGCCGTCAACAGACAGAGAGTAAAGAGATTTAGACTTTTAATATTAAACCGTTAGATGTGAATCCATCCAACGGTTAGGACATAGGTTTTACGTAGGTGTGTTGAAAGTGCAGAGGATTTGGTAGGACAACTTAGAGAGTGGCTAAAGTTGGAATGACATCAGGGCCGACACATCAGTCCCAAAAAGTGAAAAAATCCCCCAAAAAGTGTATATCACTTTTTTGGCACTGATGTATCAGCCGTTATGTCATTCCAACTTTAGCCACTCTCTTAGTTGTTGTACATAATCCACTGTCTGTTGAAAGATATTCAGGTTGGACCAAGCTGGGTACTACATAGCTCGGCTCAGGCCAAACTTGGTCTATCTACGGTTTTTATTTTTTTAGCACTTTTAACCAAACTTGGCCTTCCGAATAGGAACGAATGCCCAGGTGTGAAAGAGGTGTAAAATACACCTAGGTCGGACACATCAGCATAAAAAAGTGAAAAGCATACCCCAAAAAGTGTAAATCACATTTTTTGGGACTGATGTGTCAGGCTCAGGTGCATTTTGCACCTCTTTCGCACCTAGGCTATTGTACCCAAACCCAGGCGATTAAAATCGGGCCTCATTATTTGAGTCCAAAATGAGCCAACCCAACCTGACCGAACTACAGGCTAGACAAGTCGCTTCAGGCCAATCAGGCCCAATTTGCAGCCCTATATGAACACATGTTAAAAAGACAGTCCCAACACTAGTGACCCAAATACATCAAAACAATGTCAATCTTGCATTGAAGGAAAAGGCTCAACATACATATCATGTCTAGAGCCCCGAGGATTTGGTAGGACTAACTAAAGTCACCCTACACATTTGCGTCAAAAAAGTGAAAAGCATCTCCAAATTGTGTCTTTGGCCTTGTGTCAATACGATCTGAGGGTGACTTTATTTAGTCCTACCGAAACCAGACTTTGTCTAGAGGCACCCTGTTTGGCGGAGGATGACAGATCTAGGCCTCTCTGAAAAAAATGTGATTCCCTCAACATGCCTCTCCTTCCCCAACAACCATAAACCGTCAGCCTCTTATCACTCGCTTTTCAATGCCAAGTAACGGGGTTATCCGGAAAGTCAAAACCATAAAGAAGAGCCAAGGTCTCAATCCTAATTAAATCATCAACACCAACCTAGCATGATATTGCTAGAATGACTCTGCCTATGCTGTCTTTGAATACTCCACCTATTGCTGATGGGGTGGACTCCACATAACTATGACTTCTACATGTTAGGGATTTGAAGTTCCAAATTCCTACTGCTACTTGCGTCCAATACAAATTCCAAAATTCAAACTTGTTTAACATATAAAACATTTAGATCATGCAGTTATTAGATTATTATTCAAAGACTAATAGAGAGTCATGTGTGATAACTAGTTTTTACATTGATGACATGTTTATCTTTGGAACTGATATATATATATTTATATATATAGTGTTGAGGATACAAAAGTTTCTCTTGCAAGCATTCGACATGAACCAGGTCACTTATCTTGAGAATCAATATAACTAGGGATGATGATGGTATTTTGATTTCATTATCCAACTATATTAAAAAGGTTTTCAAAAGATTTGACATGATCAAATGCGATCCAACATCCATACATGTCAATACCAACTTAAAGTTGATGAATATTAACAAAAATCGTGTATCACAATATAATTAATCATAAATTCTTGGTTGCTTAATGGATGTCATGCACTAGACCAGACATCACCTTTGCATTAAAGATGTTGAGTAGATATATGATAAACCCATGTAGCATGCATTAGAGTGCATTGTATATAGTTCTAAAGTATATGAAAGGAACCATGAACTATGTACTATATTATGACAAGTATATTGATATTGTTGAAAGACACATCGATGCTATTTGGAACTCAGATTTGGACGAATCCAAATCGGCGATTGTTTGGATTTTCAATCTAGTAGGAGATGTTATCTCCTGAAAATCCAAAAGACAAATGTGTTTGACTCATTCTTTTATGAAATTAGAATTTATTGTCTTGTCATCTGTAAGAGAAGAAGTAAAATGGTTAAAGAATGTATTGATAGATATATCAATATGGGGTAAGTTGTTTGCAATAACTATTTACAACGACAATCAAATTTTCATATTCAAAGCTAGAAAAAAAATCATAATGGAAACTCTACGACCGTATACCTGAAACACAATCATGTGAGAGGTCTTATCATTGACAACATTATAGTCGTACAATATGTGAAGTCTAAAGAAAACTTGGTGAACCCGCTATTAAAAAGCCTTAATAAGGAGTTAAACCCCATTATATCAAGAGGAAAAAGACTATTAAACCTATAAATACATAACCTATTTGTCCAAAGTTCAATGGGAAACCAATTTGACTATCTTTTAGATTCAATGGGAAAACAAATCAAACATAACCCATTTGAAAGTATAATTTTTAATTAATAAAATTTATCTCTTACTATATGGTGTAACTATAAATGTGTTTCTTGTAGATGACTTATGTATTATTCTTATATAAGGTATTTCTTATAGAATGTGTGCTTATTATTTATGGATATTTCCCCACAGATGATCAATGATAAGAATTTAGTTCTCTTAATGAGTTTTATAAACTTGAACTAAGTTGGGACAATAATACACTTTTGATAGAAACTCACCTATCTAACTACAGAAGTTGGTCATTTCTTATAAAACATGTTGTTTTCAGAGCACTCAATACACCGAGATATAGTCTATACCTTAAAATGCTAATATGTGTAAATGAGTAAAGTCTTGTTATGAGGACGGTGCATGTGACAAGTTTGTTTGTCAATAAGATCGGTTCAAGGGTTAGTTTAGAGTATCTCTAACATACAACATATTGTATATACTATGTAAAGGTTAAAGGTTGACACCACATTTACTTATGTGCAGTTAACTCTCTTAAAATCCCATAATACATGTTTTCAAACTTTATAATAAGTAGGGGATTGATGAATTATTCTAATAATTTTTAAGGACCTGTGACTACCTTGCTTTTAAAATGAAAACATAACAACCACAATCCTAATAATGGGAAGTGAATGGTGGCTAACCGAACCCCTCTCAGAGACGTGTAGGAGTGGGTTAGAGTTGCCATTCAAGCCTCTATCTTCCTATAAATAGGAATGTGCATGAGCACACATTGAGGTTAGGGTTTTCAAATATAGAAGAGAAAGTAGGAGAGTGAAAAACGGTGCCTATGTTTCCCAACGACGATTACTTCATAAGAAGAAGAAGAAGAAGAGGAAGAGGAAAGGGAGGAGCTCTCCACTGCAAAGAGCCCTTACATGTCCTCACCATTCATCATCTTCTTTTATATTTTACATCCGTTTGAGACCATAGGACTCTAGACTCTTACTTGGGGTTAGCACCTAAATTTTGATTTGGGTCATGTGATAGCATAAGGACAACATAATAGCTATTAGACATCAGAACCTTAAGCATCCTCAGCTTAGGAAGAGCTAGCTTGGACTCTAGAAAGTTAGGCACTCTCAAAGAAGTCTTTTTAGATGTTCTAATCATAAATGAATCAGTCAAAGAACCTTCTTACAACCCAAAAAGCACCATTTCAGGACAAACCCTAATATCTTTCAAAAGCATCAACAGGACTTTGAGGGTCCACATTTTAG
>JAOXJP010169628.1:0-12707 GCA_025762735.1 Platanus orientalis
GAGGTCCAAGGATTCCTGGTCCATCATGTGGTACTGGCCGCCATGGAAAAGTAGATTGCTTCTACTTCCGCTACGGCTTTAATAGCATTAAACACATCTTGTGCATCATAAACATAGGGCGCATCAACCCCGAAAATCATCTGACTACTCTTTCCTTAGGCTAATTCTCGTTCACACTCTGCAACCATATCATCAGTTGCCTCATATACTTCTTCCAGTTCGTCCTCCTCTAATGATTGTTTTTCAGTAAGGCCCATAAACTTGCTTAGACAAGGATTTATGATGTCCATAGCCCTTACAATTATAACACTGATCTCCCTTTGGCTTCAATACGGATCCCTCTGAACCCCTGGATTTAGATGGAGAAAATGAACAATTAGGCCTAGAAGATGATATCACACTCTGGGTTTGTACTCTGTTAATCTGCCTACAAAAGGAACCACCATAATTACACACCGTGCTTTTAGGGACATTCTCCGCAAAGGGCTTCTTGAAAGAATGAAGTTTCACGTTATCATCTATTTGATACACTATCTAAATAGCATCTTCCACAAATTGGTAATAATGGTAACATAGACTCAACGACATTTTAGGATGCAATCCATATATATACATGGCCACTAGAATCTTATCGTTCCACTTGATTTCTGCTCGTGCCGCTAATTATTGGAATTGGTTGGTGTAGTCTTCCATAGACGAAAACCCCTATATGTACGCTCTTTGCTTGAAATCTGGTGGCTCAAATTGCTTTTTCTTGGCTACCTTCATCTCACTTCAAGTAGTAATTTTTCCATTGCCTGATTTAGGATGTCCACCATATTTTGGTTGTTCCATTCAAATTGGTCTCTACAAATTAAAGCTTGCATTCTTCTTCTGGCGTGTCATACCACTCAAAGTAAGTCTTCATATAATGTTTTCAATCCAAGAACGCATCAGTGTTGTGCTCACCACTAAAGTTAGGAACTTCAATTCTGACATGTCTCTTAACCTCATGATGTATACCATCTCGCTGATTTACAATTATGTGATTTTGTTCCGTCTTAAGTGATATCACCCCATGTTGTTTCATGTAAGAGACCTCTTGAGTTGTATTCTGAAGTGGAGGAAGGATCGAATTAGAGGAACTTTCTTCCTGCATTGGCTAATTTCTTGTTGATTGAATAGTTGTCATTAGCTCAGCAAATTTACCTTCAAATTGAGCCTCAAGCCTTTCCACTCTAGAGTTAAGATGATTCAACTTAGAATTAAAATCCGCTTTCGTGGCTTCCAAATCTTTTGTTTGCTTCTTAGCATCCACAATTAAATCATTGTTACTAATCCCCATGGTGAAAACTTAGCTCAGAATGAACCCGAGAGCAGTTCAAAAATTTCAGGGTTATAGAAAACCTTTTTTGAAACCCCAAAAGAATATTAAGGTGGGCCTAAAATTAATAAGAAAGTACTTTGACGAAATTCAAAAACATTAGGGTATGCCCTAAAGTGATTAGGAAAGCCAAGAGAAACTCAGGAATGTATGAAACTCAATTTAGGGTATGCCTTATAATTATTTAGACACTTAAAATAGACCATAAATAATTTTTAGCCCTCTTGAAAAAACCCTAAAATTTGATTATATTATTGAACCAGCCCTGAATAAATTTTAGGCCTCTTGAAAGAACCCTAAAAAGGTGAACGGACGAGTATTAATGAAATTAGCATTTTATTCAAAAAAGGATCCCCACAAATAGGAATTAATTGGAAAATCTTGAGCTCTGATACCAAATTTGATGTAAGATACCTTTTTTTTATAAAAGGATCCCATAACAATTAGGGATAAAGTACAAACGTCGTATAGACATCAAGAGAACCAGAAGAAATATGAAATCAAGAACCAAGAAAATAGTGAGAAAGTAAATTGTGGAAAAATGCAAGAAAAGAAGATTAAAAAAAGAGCGAATAAAGAGTTTTCTGCATACCGTGAGAAGTATAGAGAAATAGCCAAACCTTTGGCTTCAAAACCAAGTTCAATTCTTAAATTTTCTTCAACTAGTCATACAAGAAGTCTTTATGACCTATTCATAATTAAAAAAACAAAATTTGACCAAAATACCCCTCCCTTATACAGTTAGCCTAAAAAAATATAAAAACACTCATAAACTTTTTTAAACTAATTTCAATTCCCCACCAACCTTCTAAATTAGCTCTAACGGTCTTATTACATTAAATAACTCACTAAAACTACTAAAACATAATCCAAAAACTTTAAATTTAAAGACTAAAATGGTGGACAGCATCATGTCTTCTTTCTTACTCCCACTCTTTTGATCTTGGGCTTCCATAATGGCTTGTATTTCTCCATCCATTAAAGAGTTGTCTCATTAGGAAAGAGTTGGGTTTAAGGCTCCATTTGATTGCATGGGAAGTTGGAGAAGTGAATTGAAGTGAAATATGATTTCCCTCAACTTTCCAAAAGGTGTTTGGTTGTCATTGGAAAGTTAAGGGGAAGTTAAATTTTTTGAAAGTTTTCCAAAAGAAAATGTAACAATCCAACCTTTTTTGATAGAAAAAGCAACCTCCATTTTTTGGAAAGTTAGAAATTGGTTAGGAAAAATCATTTTCCATCTCTAGAACTTTCCACACAATCAAACATGAAGAAAGTTGTGCATTTAGGAAAGTTGATTTACTTTTCCACAAAATATTCTACTTTCCATGCAATCAAACAAAGCCTAAAGGTTGCAAGTCGGGGGTTCCAAAACTGCAAGGGGAAGAGCAAAGAAGAAAAGGGAAGAAGAAATACAAGAAGATGAAGGGAGAAGAAAGTGTACCTTGTGTGGAGAAAACCCTACCCCACAGCCTAGGAAAACCTTAGCTAGGCTTCAAGTTTGACACAAGAAACTTGAAGAAGGCAACCAAATTGTGGATGGAAAACCTTGAGAAACTTTATTCATTCCATCATGTCGATTACAATAGAGAACTCTCCCTTTTAAAGACTCAAAATTCAAAATAAAAAGAAACTACCATAATTAGAAACCTAGACCTGAAGGACTCTTATTAGTAGACTTCCCAAAAAGCCTTTCTAAAAAAAACAATAACTAAAATCAGCCAAAATCGTGGCTCCATCAATGTAGTCAACCAGCTCTAATTTTGAATATAAGATGTGCTGCCTAGAAAGCCCAAAAACTAAAACTATAATACCATCGATGTCCTAATCTCTAATAACCATAAGTTATTAAGTAAAACAATATAACACTCAAATAAAGACTAATACTAACAAAAAGGATCCACCATGTGTCCAAAAAGTGCTCCTCCATGTGTCTTCTCATGTCTACATGTGTAGACCCCACTAAGCCACGTGTAGGTCTCACTTGGCCTTCAATGTCCACATCACACACTTACAGCATAAGTGATATTAGGCCTAGTTAGTGAGATATAAATTAACCTTCCTACCAACCATTGATTCCTTCCAACATCAATTAATTTGTCACCATCATCCTCTAGCATCTTGTGATTAGGGTTAATTAGATAGTACACGGCTTACAATCCATCATTCATGTCTCCTTTAGAAGATCTAGAACATACTTTCTTTGTGACAAGAAAATACCTTTCTTGGAATGAATTACCTTAATCCCAAGAAAATACCATAGCTACCCTAAATCTTTAATTTCAAATTAATTCCCCAAATGAACCTTCAAATTTTTCACTTCAAAAGCATCATTCCCAATGGCAATTATGTCATCAACATAGACTATAGGAGATGTGACACTACTGCCTAGATGTTTAATAAATAGGGTATGATCAGCATGACTTTGTCTATACCCATATTTGATCATGGCAGTACGAAAGCTTTCAAACCATGCCCTTGGTAACTATTTCAGCCTATACAATGCCTTCTTGTGATGACATACTTTGCCTTTAGCGCTAGAATACTGAAATCCGAGAGGCTGGCTCATGTAAACCTCTTCTTCAAGATCTCCATGAAGAAAGGCAATATTTACATCCATTTATTGCAATGACAATCCTTGATTGGCTGCTAGTGATATAAGAACTCTTACAGAGTTCATTTTAGCAACAAGAGCAAAAGTTTCTTGGTGGTCAATCCTATACATTTGTGTATACCCTTTTGCAACTAACATCACTTCATTCACTAAACTTCACCATTTGGTTTAAGTTTTTACAAAAAAAACCCTACTCGCATCCCACTTGCTCTTTTCCTCAAAAAACAAAAACAAAAAAAACACAACCAAAAAAAAAAAAATCAACAACCTCCCATGTAATAAATACCTTTCATAGTGTATTATTACATAATGTTGATATTGTGACGACATGCTAAAAAAAGTATACGAAAATTGATAAATTCAAAGAAAAAATAAAAGGAGAAATGAAAGGAAGAATGAGAAGAGAAGAAAGAAGAATAAAAAGAGAATTTACTTGTTCCCTTTTATTTGAGAACAACTGTTCTTAGACCAAAGTATTTTTCACCCTGTATGACCACACCACAGACTCACACATGATGCATTTTTTAATATGATGCCTTTTTTGGGAACCTACCTTTTTATCTCAGCACTTTTTTGATAATTTTAACCCCATACATACCAGATGTTAGCCTATAGCGTGGTCACAGACGGTAACAAACACTTTTTGATCACAAAACATTTGTTATGCTTATGTTTATCCAAAAGATTATAATTTCTTTGTCAATTTTTTTAAGATAAATAACAAGCTTTATTAATGAAAAGAAAAGAAAAAAATATAGTACAACAAGAGGGAGACAACCCGACAAGCACCCCTCAGGAATACATATATTAGAAAAGACCTCCTAGGAATTTACCCCCCAATTAGCTAACCTATCAGCCATCCCATTCTAGCTCCTATCAACATGAGAAATAGAAACATTCAACAAGACCATTAACTCCCAAATCTCATATATGAGAGAAGCCAAACTCCAAGAGACTATATCAGCTCTTGTACCCCAGCCAACAACCACTTTTGAGTGTCCCTCCGCCAGACAATTGGAGCAGCCAAGCTTTTGCAGCTCTCTTAGGCTCATAAGCAAGCTTAAAGTCTCAGCTTTGATGGCATTACAAACCCCCATAAGCCCAAAGCTAACTCAAATCACATTGGAGTTATGATCCCAAACCACACATCCAAATCCAGCTTGACCCGGATTGCCTTTAGAAGCCCCATCAAAATTTAGCTCAAGGTAACTCGCCAGAGGAGGAATCCAAAAGTTCACCTCTTTTGGATTGCTAGGGAGGTTGAATTTCAAGGATGAAACCTAATCAATGAAGAATAGGGATTTAGGAAGATCTTTGAACTCATTGAGCACTAACAACAAACTTACCACTTCATACACAATACAGTCAATAACCGTCTCAACAGGGCAAAACTTATTGTCAAAGAGCCTTCTATTCTTTTCTTCCCAAACACCCCACACCACCCCATGCATAAAGCAATCCCAAAACAGCTTTGTACGGTATCCTTGACCCCCACTTTGCCATTGAGAGACTAGAGATTTAATATCCTCTGGCCAAATATGAGTTCTAGTTAAAAATGTTCTCCCATAGTACTGTTTCAATGAAAGTTTAGACCAGTATGCCCTGTTCCGGTCATGATCAGTATGCTCTGTAGTTGCCGCTTTGTCGGATCTTCTACATCAGAACACTTGACTGTGTCCCAAAGTATGCTCTGTAGTTGCCGCTTGATCGGATCTTCTACATCAGAACAGAGATCACAATGGAACATCAGAAAACTAAACCAGACCTAGAAACGGGCAGAGTTTATCAGTTCAGCCTAGCCGCTGGCCTACTAGAACAACAACAGAGACTCTAGTCCTCTGACAAGGTATCTCTCTTGTGGTGAAGAAGTCATGACGGAGAACCTCGCCTGTTGAAAACTCTTCAAGGTACCGACCTAATAACCCCTTAATGTTCTATTCTCAGCTGGGATATCTGTCTCTCGAAACCAAGATTGTGGTACTAGAGACATACAGCATCACGAGAATAAGTCTATAACTCAAAACTACATTGACAAGAACATGATAACCACCAGCACAGCTTTGAGTCAAGATTAGCAAAGCAAGACACCTTTTCTTTATGGATCTTCCAAAACCATCATCCTCCTCATTTTCCTCTCTAGCAAGGCCTTTTTCTTTCAAGACCACTGCAGCCTCCAAACTCAATTATCTTTATGAAATTGAGTACCTTCCTGAAGATTCTAAAGTTCCTCCCTCCCAATTTTCTGTAATCAACCCCTATGTTGTTTATTGCAAACCCCAATCATCTTTTAAAAAGAAAATCAAAAAATTGATTAGAGCTCATCACTTAAGTGTTGTCAAAGAATATGTGCAAGCCACCAATTTCTCAGCCCATCCCATACTTGCAGATGAAAAGGAGCAGTTTTTGCCCATAGATCTTCCAACAGATCTTCTTCCCCAGTGGATCCGAGAAGGATATACCCACATCCATATTGGAGCCATCAAACTTGCTCTAACCTTTCATGGCAGAAAAGGCCTGCCAGTAGTATCAAACCTTGCAGTCTTGGACACCAGGTTCCGTTTATACCCCCACGCTACTTTGGGTACCATCACCTCCACTCTTAATGCTGGCACAGTGTTTATCACCCTGGTTCCCAACTACAACATATCTCTTCAAGATCCTCATGCCCTCGACTGTCTCAAAGTCCAGGTACAAATCTCTGGAACCCCCCAGGTGGCCACAGCAGTTGTTGCCACATTGCATTATCAAATTGCCTATAGAGTACAGAATCACTCCTTTGACATTCCAGTCCCTGATTTTGTACAAACCCAAGATGCCCTGTTTCTAAAAATAGATGCAGCCTCTGTGCCCACCTGCACTTATGTTCACAGGCAACTCTCTCCAGAGGATCTTAAAGCTCTTCTTCCAGCAAAGTGGACCACCCATTATGAAAATTTCCATGGCAAAAATGAGGCTATTACAGCAATAGAGCCTACCTACACACGACAGGCAGACGGAACTGTCGAAACTAGCTTCCAACACCAAGAAGCTGCCACTCCAAACCCCTTTCCGTCAGAAATTCTTTCCCTAGAAAAACTTGGCAGAGCACCTTTGTCTCACCACCAAGATTGCGACTGCACATGTGAAGACTGCAATGTTGATTCATACCAAGTTGAGCTAGATCTTGAATATGAAAGGAAGTATCTTTCAAAGGCAAAGAAAAGAAAGACACCACAACAGCAGTTACAAGACAGATATAAAACAGGAGATCCAAAGGTTGGTCTTTTGGGAGAACCATCAGGCAAATTTGATTATTATGTCCTCTATCCCAAAACCCGCACTCGCAAAACTCCATCTCCAGCCTTACCTCCTAACAATTGGGGTCATTCACCACCACCATCAGCCTCCCCACCAGTCTTATCCCCCTATTACCAAAAAGCTCTTTCTTGCCTCCATCAAGCCTCACCTCTAGGGCCAGTTGTCCCTGTTCCAAACCCAACCCCTATTGACTGCTGCATGTTTTCTCCCAGCTCATCTTCATAAAATGACCATTTTCCTGCACTTGAAGAATTTGAACTTCCACAACAGAACACCAAGCATTCCTGGAAAATAAAAACCCCCGCAAGAAAAAACCCTGATGGCACTCCAAAAAGGGTTTCCCCTGCAGAAGCAGCACTCAACTGGCAAGCTGAAAATGCTGTAAAACAGAATCAGATTCTCACCCAGATCTTAGAAAGTCAGAACAAGATGGAAAAGTCTGTTACTAAACAGCTCACCTCCCTTGACTTACTAATCCAAGATCTTAGAGCCAAAATAGCAGCCTTAAAAGCAGAGCTAGCTCACATTGCCAGAACTGTAAAAGATTACTACCAAGACACAGAGCTTATCAGAGCAAAAGAAGCAGAGAGAAAGCACCTTGAAAATCAACTTCGCAATCTAGAGTAGGCCCAACAGAAAGAACAGAATGCAGCCTCTCCCCAGTCTTCCAGCTCACTTCCCTCCGTGAGGCCGCCCGTTCAGTATTCCAACCTCTTCCTCCATTACCTTACATACCTACCCCTGGGTACCAACCCTTACCCATTTCTCCAATAGAACATCATTCTCTGTTTCCAACCCCATACCATTACCCCCAAACCCCAGCAAAACCCATTACACAACCACCCCCTACACAACCATCCCCAACTAGTCGTCCGCATCCTACACCTCTAGATCCCACAATAGTAGCTTCTACATGACTTCCACCTAATCTTTTCCCTCTAGAGCCTTTTAACCCTACCAGCTCATACCTCAATCTTCTCACTTTTTCCTCCCCCGCACCACTATCTATTCCACACCCCATCCACTTTGATCTCACCACCCATTTTGAGACTCTCATGATGGAAACAGATGAGACGCCTTCTCAACCCCAACCTAATGTGACCGAACCCAATGTCACTGAACCAATGGACAAGGCTACCTCCCACACATCACCACCCCCATCTCCACAATTAGACCCTAATCGGTTCTTCACTCTTGAAGATGTTCCTCCTTCAAAATGGCGAACCCGCATTCTTGAAATACTTGCTTGGGCCCAGGTTCAGCTGCAAAAACCATATGCTACACAAGCTACAGTTATTGCCCAGATTCCTCCCAGGTTCCTAGGTAGACTCAAAGACAGGTGGATTAACCTTGGAGAATACAGGCAATTACAAGCCTTGCAAAGTGTGACAGTGGACACTTTCCTAGCCCTTATACATCACGAATTCATTGGAGCTCAATTCTACCACACTGATCAGCAGAGAGAGGAATTTCTCCAGATGAAATGTTGCTCTTTTAAACGGAAAGACCTTGAAAGACATTACACCAATATGTCCTCCAGGTTCTATGCTATTGATGACTTAGATGATGCCAATCTAAAGCAGGCTTTCCTAAACTCTCTACCTGATCCACTTGGAAATGAGACATCAAAAATTTTGGCAACAAAGAATCTCTCAGTAGCTACAGCATCTTTAGGAGAAGTTTATCAAAATGCTCTTCTCACGCTTGAGAAATTCTGCAATACCTCCAAATTTCTCAAACAAGTAGAAATTATGGGCAAGAAGATTGGTAGTGCCTGTAAAGATACTACTCTCTCCATCAAGTGCAAAGACGAGAAACATTGTGATTGCAAAGTGTCCAAGAAAGCCCATTTTCGAAAACACTCTATTGCAGAAAAGCCACATAATCCTCGTTGGCAATTCCTCAAGAAAAAGAAATTTCGTGGGAAAACCTCTGTCCGTTGTTATATCTGCAAGAAAAATGGCCACTTTGCTCGCAACTGTCCTAAAAAGGCTCGGAGTGCTCACCTTCTTCAACAAGCACAACAATATGCAGACTCAGATTTTTCAGATGTTGAGTCTCAATTTTCTCTTGAAGATGCATACTCTCCCGATTCCCTCTTGGCACTCCTGTACTACTCTTCATCTGAAGAAGAAGAGCCTGAAGATCTCTCTGACCCACCGGCTCAGTACAACACAGACCCGATTGCCCCATCCAATCTGGTCCAACCAACCCCAACTGCCCATATCTCCATATTCCCCGTACCCTTTGCAAAACCGATTCCCGTAATTGCTTACTTTGACACTGGGGCAGCAGCTACCATCATCAATCCACTCTTCTCCCAGACTCTCACTGGAAAACCACTAAGCTTACATTCAGAGCTGTAAATGAAGAACTTTTCCAGATCACCAAAATCAGCAAACCTATCACTATCCAAATTTTCCCCAACCTCAAAATTCAACACCAAGTTCTTGGCTGTAAACTCACTGGGAAAGATTTGCTAGTAGGGTTTGATATCCTCCACCAACTTCCTTCACTTCGCTAGAGCCGTCATGGCCTTGCATCCACCCCCCCCCTTTTTGTCCTGGACAAACATCCCGAACCTTTATCATCTGTCTTATGATCCCATAATTCAGATGTTAAACTCTGCATGTGCCACCTCTCATTCTACATTTTCTCACTCCCGGCCTCTCTGGAAAAATGAGGCATTTTTTGTCCACCTCCCATTTAAACTCAATGAGGACATTAATCCTACCACTGCCTCCCATCGTGGTATGGCCCCAGACCTGTATCAGCAGGCCATAGAAGAAATTGCCCACCTCCCAGCAGAAGGACTCATAGAACCCACTTCATCTCCTTGGGCATGTAAAGCCTTCTATGTCAATAAAAGAGCAGATCAGGTCAGAAACAAGTTTCGACTGGTAATCAACTACCAGCCGCTCAATTGTTTTCTTGTTGATTCCAAATTCCCCCTCCCTCAGAGAGCTGACATGTTCCAACACATCAGAGATGCAAAAAAAATTTCTAAATTTGACCTCAAGGCTGGGTTTTGGCAACTTGGTGTTCACCCCACTGACCGCCCAAAGACTGCTTTCTTCATCCCCAACCATCATTTCCAGTGGACAGTTCTTCCTTTTGGCCTTAAAACAGCCCCTTCTTTGTTTCAGCAAGCCATGGTTTGAATATTTCAACCCATTCTCCCAAACATCCTTATTTATATTGATGATTTCTTGTTGTTCTCTCCTACTCCTGAAGCCCATCACCACCTTCTCCACCAGTTTGCCACTCTCGTAAACCAGTATGGCATCATGCTTTCTGAGAAGAAAATGGAAATTGGCAAAACAGAAGTAAACTTTGTAGGCATGCATCTCCATAATGGTCAGTATTCCCTCCAGCCTCACATCTCCACTGCCATTCTAAACTTCCCCGATAAACTCCCTACCCAAAAGTCTGTCCAGCAATTTCTTGGCCTGGTCAACTACATGGCTGATTTCGTTCCCCACATTGCTAAACCCCGCTCCATTTTGGCTTCCCTCCTTAAGAAAAACCCTCCCCCATGGAGCTCTCGCCATCTCCAAGCCGTCAAAATTCTTAAAGCTCATTCCAAGAATCTTCCTCCCCTGCACATACCCGGGCATTCCATTCCCCGTATTCTTCAAACAGATGCCAGTGATTCTTATTGGGGCACCGTCTTACTTGAAGAAACTGAAGGCAAAAGAAAATTTGTGGATATAAGAGTGGTGCCTTCTCACCGGCAGAAACCCATTATCACTCTACCTTCAAAGAGATCCTTGCAGTCAAAAGAGGAATTGAGAAGTTCCAATTCCACCTCACAGGGTGAACTTTCACAGTCGAAATGGATTCATCCACTTTCCCAAGAATGTTATATTTCAAGCAAAAAGTTCTCCTTAACTCACAACTTCTCAGATGGGCAACCTGGTTTTCCCAGTGGAATTTTCAAGTTAAACACATAAAAAGCATTCATAATGATCTTGCCGACCTTCTCTCCCGTAAACCACACCTCTTCCAGACCGTCCAGAGAAAAATAATTCCAAATAGACATTGTGAAGATGCAATGGATAAATAGATGGTTTGATGATTCACCATCCTTCTTGCAAAAGATACACCAATGGGGAGAGATAGCTATATTAGGACGCCTTCTTTGAAGCACCTCCATCGTATTGATGCGATTAAGCACAGATGACCATAAAAATCTTTCACCCTAGGGGGAACATGGGGCTTCCAAATTCTATTGGCAGGAAAGAGAACATAAAAATTACGAGAAGGAATCAAAGTTTTAAAGAAAGATTTACAAGAAAACACTCCCAAGAACTCAAGGGTCCAAACCCGTTTGTCCGGAAAGGATTTAGAGATGTAGATTTGTTCTAAATTGGACAATAAAGGCCTAAGGGAGTCAATCTCCCAAATAAAATTGATGTATTTGTCAATCATTATGCATTGAAATCCTAATGAATGCATGTGTATTACCATCTTACTTATACAATCATCTGATGGGGTATCATCTGACCTGTCTTCCACTTCCATTGGTTACAAACCCAAACAATCAAAGTGAAATGAAAAGGGAATAAGCTATCATTCCTAATGAATCTATTTGTTCCCTTATATTTATGTAGTTAGATAAGAATGTGTTTCCTAAATTTCACGATTTTTACAGTATTTCTTTCCGACATTTCCGACATGTCTTATTTTGGCTCGATCGACATTTCCACCTACACCAACATTTTGAACCTTGAAGAATATTACATCCATGGATACCCAGAAAACATATATAACTAAGTACCTTGGGATCTAACTTTGATCTATCAAATTTGGAAATATGAACAAAACAAATATTGTGGGATGCATGCAAACATAACACAAGTAGAGATCAAGGAAAATTAACCAAAGCAATAAATAGGTAAAAACAAGAATCTTTACTCATCAATCATCTCCAAGTTGAATTTCATCCAATAATTAAGCTTAGGTTTAGCTCTAAAGATGTCATGTTCAAAGCTTATAAAGAAGCTAAATTAGGATTAGATTCAACACACAAGTTATGCCTCAAATCAGATTCAAGAAACAGTCCAACAGTTCAAAATAGAGACCTTAAATCTTAGGTCAGTATGCAGCAAATCAATATATATATATATATATATATATATATATATATATATAGAGAGAGAGAGAGAGCAAAGAACTATGACAGACCACCACTTAGGTTTTTATTAAACAGGCGTATTCAAGTATATAGGCAATATCAACAAGTGAAAAACGTGTCTATATATAGGTACCCGAGAACAGAGAATAACCTCAGGCGGCTATGCAGAAATCCAAACAGCAAGTATGCTGATGCAGCAACCGTAACTTGGTTGGAAATGACCTATCCTCTTCGGAAGCCTAAGCCCAAACCCACTGGAGAGGGCCCTGGAAGCTCTCCAGTTGGTTTGGGCTTAGGCC
>JAOXJP010169639.1:0-12707 GCA_025762735.1 Platanus orientalis
CGTCAGTACTGAAAAGTGATCAGCACCCCCCAAAAAGTGAAAGTCACTTTTAGGTACTGATATTCAGCCCACCGATGTCATCCTAACATCAGGAAAAGCAAATTTCCGTATACAATCCCAGCCCGAGGAGTAGATACTATCCACCCTCTTTTGACGCTGTATACTTCTCGTCTTTTTTTCTTTTACCAACATAATTGGACTGCAAACAATTTTGGATTTTTATCCGGATACCATCTTCTTGAAGGCAAATACAATTTCAAGTGAATCAATTCCGATTAAATATTCAATTCGTTCAGGAATTATCTGACAATAAATGGATCATGTTCGTATATATACATACATTTATTGGTTCCCATTAGACACCTGAACCAGCTCATATATATATGTGTGTGTAATTGTATTCATAAAAATGCATAGATATAGATGTTGCAGGATTTAAATTATCCCAAGTCTGGAGAGTTTCACGCCATTGACAATCAATGTACCAATTAAATATTCAATTCGATCAGGAATTATCTAACAATAAACGGACCATGTGTGTACGTATATACATAGTTCCCATTAGATACCTGAACCAGCCCGTGTAGTACCAAAAAAAACCCGCCCATATATATATATATATATATATATATATATATATATATATATACACACACACACACGTGTGTGTGTTTGCATGCATATAATCATATTCATACAAAATGCATAGATGTAGATGTAGCAGGATTCAGATTATCCCAAGTCTGCAGAGTTTCACGCCATTAACAATCAATGTATACATGATACTTTACAAAAGGAAAAGATTAGGTACAGAAAAATGTTTTTCCTGACATAGTAGAATGGCATCAAGGGGTGGACACATTAGCATTGAAAAGTGATAAGTACCCCCTAAAAAATGAATGTACTTTTCGGCACTGGTGTGTCAGCCCACTGATGTCATTTTAATACATCAGGAAAAACAGATTTCTGTACCTAATCCCAGCCCAACCTTACAATTTATAACTTTGTTAAATATGTAAGTACTTTATTTTCTATGTAGTTGTTGTAACACCTTACAATAACCATTGCGTTTTTAAGGAGTAGGGCTACAAATTATCCAGTTTAAAATCTATATCCAGTGCATCTGATCCGTCTAAAGCAAATCCAGATCAATAGAAACCTGATTTGGTTAAAGATCCATAAAAATATCTGTCATATATCGGATTAGGTATGGACACTCATATATCTTACTGGATCGGGTGCAAATATGCCTATATCCTGTCTGTATCCAATCTGTTTGCAGTTCCATTAAGGAGATACCTTTTGTAAAGGGGCTGGGATTAGGTACGGAAATCTGTTTTTCCTGATGTCATTTTAAATTAAATTTTTAAAATGACATCAGGGGGCAATTGATCTGGATTTGCTTTAGATGGATCAGATGCACACCTGATACAGATTTTAAACTGGATAATTTGGAGCCTTACTCTTTAAAAACGCAATAGTTATTGCAAGGCGTTACAACAACTACATAGAAAATAAAGTACTTATATATTTAACAAAGTTATAAATTGTAAGGCTACATGTCGCATGCTAGATTTTTGCTGGTGTGATATTTTTCCATTCGCTTGTTCTTTGTACTCTACCAAAAAGAATTTATATTTCCCCATTTCAAGCGAACAGGAGGATTCGAACTCTATGTAGCAGTTGGAAAACATTTTTGGTTGCCACAGCCTAAGTTTTAACGAGTAAAACATCAGTTCGGTGTTACAAACACGATCCCCAAAGTTACCTCAATTATCACTCAAACACTTGAGAGTACTTCATGAACAAAAAAAAACCGAAAAAATAATAAAAATAATAAAAAAGAAAAGAAAAGAAAAAATACAAAAAGACAAAAAGTCTTTTTTTTTTTTTTTTTTATATATACAATAAGCTTAAGAGCGGCTTTAGCTGATCAGATCTCCCAAAGTTAAAGCCTAGTCAAGTATGGGCTTTGGCCTCACATTAAGCCCGCAGCCCATAATGGGATTTGTTTTAAGTCAAAATTGGCCCATTTTTATGATCAAATTGGACTTTAAGAAAGCCCAATGCTTAAGCCCGAGCTCCTCATTTCATTTTTTTTTTTTTTTTTTTTTCTCTTTTGTGACAATCTCTGCTAATTTAATAATTAAAATTACCTCGACGATGCTTTTTCTTGCCTCTGTGATCCTTATTGCGGAGTTGCTGCAGCAATTTAGATGTTGAGGAGCCCTGATCTCCCTTAATGATACTGTAGACTTTGAAACCTGTAGCAGCAAACAATTTTCTACCATGGAGACGGCTGAGCTAGAAAATCAATGCATCCATACAAACCTATGCATCAACCATGTGTATAGTGTCTTCTCTTCTTCTTCTTCTCTTTTTTTTTTTTTGTATGACCGCTCAGTGTCCACTTGACTGCCGCACCAACACTGCGGTAAAAGAGGCCGACAATGACTTGAATTGTGTACAAGGGAATGATGCCGCCTACAGCAGTACCACATTCCCTTGTTGATTGTAATTATCCTCTAATAAGGTGATAACAGCAATTGGTTTTCATTGAATATGAATTTAAATAAATAAAGGTGACCTAAGTCTTCTTCACAGGTGGTGGAGAGCTATTGGGTTGAAATTTGCCACATGGAAAAAGTGTAACATTAAGAAACTCGTGGATCCATTTTGGTCTACCACCTCAGCCACGATGAGGGGTGTCAACGAGCTGAACTGAGCCGAGCTTTGCCTATCTCAGCTAAGACTCAACTCTGTATCTATATGCATTAACAAGCTGAGTCCAGTACAACTCGACTCAGGCTTGCTTTGGTAAACAAGCTCAATTGAAGACTAATGATGAGCCAAGCTTAGCCCTAACAACAATGTGGCAAATTCATGTATAAACAAGTGGTCTTAACATCAGACTTTGCATTAGAAAGCCCCAAACAAATATCTTCACCAGCGTCTCTCTAAGAGAGATAGACATGACCGGTAATACCTCTCCGGGAAAGAAGATGGGTTCATGACTCATTGGCAGTATTCCTCGTTTGATTGTGTTGAGATCTACCACTTCCACAACATAGGACCGCCTATGATGTAGAAGCTAGCCCAAATGACCCTGCCAAAAAGGGATGAATTTCCTGTCCAGGATTTGTTGTCCAGGGCTCAAGGTGACTTCATTTGAAATAAAATGGGTGGAAATTTGAAATTGCATTTAACCTATGCCCATTTTATTCCATGTGAAGTCACCTAGTGTCCAGGACAGGACATTTATTTCGAATAAATAATAACAAATATATATATTCATTACTTTGCAACGTTAATTAAGTCGTAAAGTTTAAGGGTTGGTAGCATCCATTTTGTAGAGATCACGACTTGAAAACCGGAGCAATGCACGTAGACGAGGTCTGGTGTGTGTACGAAAGATCTTTTCTAAGCCGGTCGTCCATTAACCATTAGTAGACGATCCACCCTTTCAATCAGGGGTTGGGATGATGTGGCCCACCCAAACCTTTTGTCAAATCGAAACAAATGTTCTTTGACATAAAAGTGTTTGTGAGTTGCTCTGAGCATGTTATAGGCTGACACGTGTGTGTTGGGGAGGGGGTGGTAAAAGCACCAAAGAAAGTGTTCTGGTGAAAACTGAGGTGTCCAAAGAGAGGCACCAAATTCAAGAATACATTATGTACCACATTCACATTTATTGAGGCTTAAAGGAACTTTTTGCTCACAGACAATCATATACACAATAACTTAAGACTGATTATTTATTTAGTTACACGTTAACTATACGTCTTATAATGGAGATTGGCACACGGGTCCAGTCATATTCGTCTTCCTAATGCAAGCACGGGAACAACTTCAGCACGTGGAGCGTCTGTATCATAGAGCAAATGACTGAATGGTATGGATTGCAAACCCAAATGGGGAATTTTCAACAGTATCACCTTACAAAAGCATGAGTACTTCTTCAAATTGGACTTTGAAAAGGTCTATGATAGAATCAATTGAGTGTTTCTCTTCTATTTGTTGATGCGGATGGGCTTCGATAATAACTGGTATAAGTGGATAAAAAAAGTGTGTCGAAATGGCCTCATTTTCCCTCCTGGTGAATGGTTCCTCAGTGGATTTTTTTCACGTTTATAAAGGTTTTCGGCAAGAGGATCCCCTCTCTCTATTTCTTTTCTTTATTGTGGCAGGAGCTTTCGGCGCTCTCATTTCTAAAGCTTATCTAGGTGGCCTGTTGGAGGGGTTCCCCGTAGGAAGTGAGAGTATGTTGGTTTCCCACTTACAGTTTGCCGATGACACCCTCATTATGTGCAAGGATTTAGAGACCCAAGTTCTCTATTTGTAATGCGTCATCCGTTGCTTCGAGGTGGTCTTAGGTCTCAAGGTGAATTTGAGCAAGAGCAAGATATTTGGAGTTGATAGAGTGGAAAATATTGAGAGGTTAGCTTCATGTTTGAGATGTTCTGTTGACACTTTTTCAACCTCTTATTTGAGGCTCCCTCTAGGTGCTCAATTCAAGAATACAACGATGTGGAACCCGAAGATCTCGAGGATTCAAAAATGATTAGCTGGTTGAAAATGGAGCTTCCTGTCCAAAGGGGGGAGAGCGGTTATGCTGAGATCAGTTCTATCTAGCTTGCCAATGTATTTCTTATTCACACTTCCTATTCCGGCATTAATGAAAAAGAAGATTGAAAGCTTTTACAGTTATTTTTTATGGGGAAAAGGCTCTAACTAGGATGGTATGCACCTAGTAGCATGAAACGACACTTGTAAGCCCAAGAAACTTGGGGGCTTGGGTATTACTCGTATTCGGGATATGAACAAGGCTCTCCTCTCCAAATGGTTGTAGCGTTTTGGCCATGAAATAGACAGCTTATGGCAACAAGTCATTTCATGTAAATATGGGTTAGCTAATGATTTGGTCCTAACCCCCATCAATCCCTATGGTTGCAGTTGTTAGAAGGCTATTATGAAAGGAAGTGTTGATTTTTTTAACAAGGTTAAGAATGAGGTGGGTTTGGGCCCCAACACGTTATTTTGGAATGACATATGGTGCTCCCCCATACCTCTTATGCTCGAGGTTCCGCGAATCTTCCAGCTTGCTAGAAACAAGGATGTCAAGGTTTGTGATTACTCGGTACCGCTTGCTTGTGGTGGGTCATGGAATGTAGATTTGAGAAGAAGGCTAAGTGACTAAGAGATTGAGGAAATGAGCACCTTGATAAGGTGAATTGATCATATTTGCTTGAATGTATCCAGTGATGATCAGCTTGTTTGGGATTGCTCCAGGAATGGTCTATTCTCTATCCAGTCCTATAAGGAGGCTTAGTGGATTGGCTTGGATTCAAGGGATGTTTGAAAGCTGATTTGGAGGCTCAAGATTCCCTCCAAGGTGAATTTTTTTCTTTGGTCTGTGGCCAGGGGTCGACTGCCTACCATTGACCTGCTTCAACATAGAGGGATGATCATTCCTAATTTATGCCTCCTCTACCTTCAGGAAGTAGAAAGTACATATCACATTTTTATCCATTGCCAATTCTCCATGGAGATTTGGAGTCAATTTCTTAAAGAAATCGGTCTTGCCTAGGTTCCTCCTAGGGACATCACAGGACGGCTTCTCTCTTAGAGAGTGCCTAAATCCCATAAGAGAGAAAGGCTCTTGTGGGATTTGCTTTGCTCCACAACTATTGATGTATTTGGCTGAAAAGAAATCAGAGGGTTTGCGAATGGTACGCCGAGCCGGCTTTGAACAACTTCAAGAAAATGAAGGATTTGACATGATTTTGGGTTCTTAATTGTAATCTTGTGAAGGACTACTCGATGGCTAACTCTAAAAGGGTTTGGTGTAATCTTTTCATGTTGTGTCTTTTTGCGATTTTTCTTTTGTTGTGCTTGTAGTGCTCTTGTTGTCTTTAGGAATTTCTCATCCCTTTTCTCGTAATGAAACTTCGTTTATCCAAAAAAAAGGTGGATTGGTGGGATGTGGTGTGATTCCAAAATATTCTTCTCAAACACAGTTTTGTTATGTGTTAGACAATGATTAAAAGACTTCCAATTCAAAGTTGTCTATAAAAACTCAAGATTATGATAAACTCGTAATGTTGTTTCTGTTGGAACAATGAGAAAATATAGATCATTTGTTCTTTAATTGTTCTTTTGCAAGTACACTCTGGAGATACATATAAACCATGCAAAGCCAAAGTAGGAAGCGGTTGAAACCTTTACTTGCTAAGGTACAATGGATCAAACTCAAATTTAGAGGGAGATCAATTATATCCATGATGGGTAAGCTTGCTCTCAACGCTACTACATAATACATATGAAGCCAACCTAGCACATATGAAGCCGAAGAAATAAAAAGAAGATTTGGTGATTCAAACTCTACCATTGCACAAATTATCAATGCCATTATTTTCAAGATTCAATCCAAGACAATCAGCATGCTGAAGGAATGTGAAGACACTCTTCATAATAGGTACATCATGGATCAATAGGGAATAGAAGCAAGGTGGACACAAAGGGCATCAAGGACTTACACTTGGCTTAAACCACCTCTTGGATTCATCTTGCTGAATTATGATAGCTCAGTGTTCAACAACATATAGGTTTTGGAGGAATTTTTCGTACACATTTGGGAGGACCGTACCCCTTACTAACATACATGAGGTCATATGACTCATCCAACATTCTTTGGGTGGAACTCTTTGCAAGCCTTAGGGGTTTGAGGATTGCTAAAGATAACGACTTCACTACCCTACGTATGCTCTTGATTTTAGGTGGCAGTTGTATTATCAATAAGATAACTCAAATCCCATGAGAAGTAATGGCTATTACAAGTTATATTTGGGACATTCTTATTATTTTAAAGCCAGAGATCCATCATGTTTGGTGAGAGGCTAACCAAAGTGCAGATTTACTAGTTTCTTTAAACTTAGGAAATGTATCTAAATGACTTTCCCCTTAACTTGTGAAATTCTATCTCAAGGGATGTAAATCAAAGTACTTTACACATCTATAACTTTTCTTGATTTAATATAAATAAATTACTTATCAAAAAAAAAAATGCCAAGGGAGCAAATATTCTATTCCCAATTTATATTTGCCTTTGTGTGCTCCCAGACACAGGCTAAGTTGCATAGAGTTAAAACCATGAAAACAGTTTAAAAAAAAAAATCATGTGACAAGTTGCCAGCCTATGTATCTGAGAATGGGGGCAAATACAAATTTGGGAGTAGAAGATTTGCTCCCTAATACCAGTTGTTGAAATTTCAAAATTTTAATTTAAATCGAAAGAAAACCTAGAAAAGAGGATCTAGTCTTTCCAAATGCAATAGGACTAATGGATTGAAAGTTTAAGATGTGAGGAGAGCATGTAGCAAACACCTAGGGCTTTCTATGCTGCAACCTAAGTTGTAGGTGTAGGATTCCCTAATAGCTAAATCCCATTGTTACAAGACTCATCTAGCAAATCGTTCCTCATAAATGGGAAAAGGTTTTATTATTATTGTTGAAGTGGTGGTTTAATTCAACCGACTCTCTAGAGTCATGTTGGATATCAACACGAAAACAACCTTCCATTTTGGTTGGTTTTGGTATTAGGGCTTTAAAACCCTATGTTCTAAAGTGGTGGTTTTTTTAGAGGCTGGGTATTCTTTTTAAGGGTTTCTTCTCTTATAAATGGAAATAGGGTTTTGGAAGAGAAGGCAGTTGCAAAGCTCTTGTAATCTCTGATTTTCTCATAGTGAAATCTCTCTTGATCGTCTTCACCCATGGATGTAGGTAGGATAAGCCAAACCATGTTAAATCATCTTGTGTTTTGTGTGCATTTACATTAATTTATTCTTTTACTTATTGTTGTGTACAATCCAAATCTAAGCTTCTGCACAACTTGAGATTGGGGTTTTCGACACGGTGGTAAGGTACAAAGTAGAAAAATTCGATGGGCATAACAACTTTAGTCTATGACGCATGAAAATGCATGCGTTGTTGGTTCAACAAGGACTGACCAAAGCTTTGATGGGGAAGGAAAAGCTCCCTACAATGATGTCGGAAGGCAAAAGAGAAGAACTCGACCTCAAGACACTCTATGTGATTTAATTGTGCCTGGCCGATGAGGTGTTGTAAGAGGTTGCAGAAGAAAAGTCTGTAACTAGGCTGTGGCTCAAGTTGGAGAGCTTGTACATGACCAAGTCTCTCACGAACAGGTTGTATTTGAAACAACGCCTCTAGACATTGAGGATGAGAGAAGGTATGTCTGTGAAAACCCATCTAGACGAATTCAACAAAATCATTATGAGTTTGAAAAACATTGATATTAAGATTGATGATGAGAATCAAACTATCATTGTTTTGTGCTCTTTGCATGCATCATATGAACACTTTGTTATGACCTTACTCTATGGAAAGGATACCATCTCCATGGAGGATGTTAAGGCATCGTTGCATTCTAGGGAACTCAGGAAGAAGGTATTTGGAGAAGAGGGTGAGGGGCAAGAAGAATGTCTGTTTGCTGGAGGAAGAACAAAGGAAAAAAGTTTGGAAGTGATGAAGGTCAGTCTAGATTCTAGCCTAGAGGAAATGACAAATTGCGATGTTCTCATTGCAAAGAATATGGCCACATAAGGAGGGATTATCCAGAATTGGAGATGTTCTCACAGTCTCCAAAAGTATTGACTCATTTTCTCATGATGAGTGTATATTAGATTCAGATTATCCTATTCATATTTTCTCCAAGAAAGAATATTTTGATACGTTCTAAGAAAAGAAGATAGATTTTGTTTGTTTGGATGACGAATCTACTTGTAACGTCACGCGTGTTGGGACGGTGCAAATCAAGATGTTTGATGGAGTGGTTTGTACTTTGGATGGTGTGGTATATGTCCCAAAGGTACGAAAAAATTTAGTATCCTTAGGCTGGTTGGATTCCAAGGATTGCAGGTATTTAGCTGCAAGTGGAGCCATGAAAATCACACATGGTTGTTTGGTCCTGATGAAAGGAGAAAAGTGTGGTGATGGTTTATATCGTCTGATAAGGAGTACGGTGATTAATGGTAGGAGTGGGCATGGACTAGGCCATGATAGGCCCGGCCTAGGCCCACCATATTAGGTATGGAGCTCGGGCCCAAAATTTTAAAAAATATATATTTAGGCCCAAGCCCTACCCTTTGGGTTTCATCGAGCCTCGAACCGAGCTTGGGTCGGCCCATGAATTTCACAAAATATGAATGATGAGGTTAAGGTTGAACTCGAGACCAACTAAATAATATAATAATGCATTACCAATTAAGTTATAAGGTCTTATTAGTTTCTAAAAGTTTAGAAAACTATATACGTTATATTCTAAGAATTATTTACTATAAAAAACCATTTATCTCACTAAGAGTTGAACACAAGACCTTTTGCAAACAAAAAAATTACAAATTAAGCTATGAATTATTAATAATTTGAAAATACTTATAGCCTATTTGGTAGCCACCTGTAATGTAATCATATCATTTCAAATTTCCAAGGTACTAGTAGCCATAAAGTAACGGTTCAAAATGAACTCATTCAGATTTTTACTGATTGCTAACTAAAATTAGAAATGAAGTCATCTTAGATTTTTTTTATTATAAAATGAAATGATATATGTTATCAAGTATAAATCTGAATGAGTTTATTTTGAACCATTACTTTATGCCTAAAAATGCCTTAGAAATTTGAAATGAAATAATTGCATTACAGGTGGCTGCCAAATAGTCCCTTAATAAGTTGTATATAATACATAAAAATATATATTATATATAGACAAGTTCAGGCTTCGGGCCGGGCTCAGGCCAGGTTGAGATAAGCCCAAGTCTGGACCTTTAAAAAAGTCCAGGCCTTAGGCCGGGTCCGAGCTTAGCTTAGGTTGGGATTTTTTGGGCCAAATGTTAGGCTGGGTTAGCCTGGGTCTATGCTCACCCCTAGTGTCCACGATCCATTCCTTGTTGTTTGCAATAAGGTTCACTTCCGAGAGAACAACAACAATAATTTCATCAACCTAGGCCATGTTGACTTGAGCCTTGGCAGAATTTCTGTTCTTCTTCTTTCGGTGTCTACAAATAATTGCATGGTGACCCATTTTCCGTAAACAAAACATCCCCCTTTCATGTGTTTTTTTATTATTCCATTTTTTTTAAAGTTTCTATAATTCTTGGGTTAAAATTTTCCTTTAGTCTCATTGTTTTTCTTATCATATTCTTCAACAAGATGGGCCTTGTAAACTATTTCCTTAACATTTTCATTGGAGTCTTGCAAATGGTTCTTATCTTCAATTCTAATTCGAATGATTAAGTCTTCGAAGGTAAGCTCCATTCTTTTGTGGTTAAGGGAAGCCTTATAATCCTTCTAAGAGGGTAGTAATTTTTTAATCAACGATGCGGTTTGAAAAACATCATCAATCTTAAACCCCTTCACCAACGATTTCATTCAATATATCTGTGGGCATCGCGGAAAAGGTCTGCGACCCACTTCAACGTTTGGAGTCACCACCAACTCGGGTTTTTACAGATGGGGTTGGACGTCTGCCTTATTTTTAGGAGAAGGGAGGATATGGGTTTTTTAGGGCCTAGGCTAGGCATTTGGGCCTAAGGTTGATTCTCAGACTAATCTGGTTTTTAGGGATCTGGGTAAGCTGTTTGGTTGTAATTGGGGAAGGTGTTAGGCACCCCGATTACCCACTTTTTAAGGGTGGTTCCTCTAATCTAGCAACTTTCAAGTGCTAGTAAGTGATAGTGTGTGTGTGTGTTTATTTTATTTTATTGGCCTAGATCACCCCTATGGTGTGATCACTACAGTCGCACCTAAGACATAATCTTTAGCTGCCTACATACCCGATCTTGTATGGTTCTGTGTTCCTATGATTTTGTCGGGATTAGACTACATGTAATTCTAATATTTGTAAATCTCGGTAGTCAAGTATGTTTGACTATGAGACTAATTCAGGGTTGGTTCATTTTAAGGTTTGTATATACTCATAGAGTACTCCCCGCTGCTAAAATGTGTTAGTGAAAGGGGGTCAACACTATGTTATACCAATTTGAGTGTTTTACAGATCTAGTTGGGATATGGTCAAGTCCCAGGGTCTTTGGGTCGTGAACCAATATGATATGACTCTAAGGTAAGGTGGTGATTTTAAAGAAGTCGGGAAGGATTGAAAGGCAATGATTGGGGCAGGTTACTCAGCCGGATCGCACTGACATAGCAGCCACAATACCAGCTTTGTCTCCTTGGTAAGATTAAGGTGTTTGGATATCTAGATGTCGGATGTTGGGCTTGGTCTATTTACAATAGTTTATAGAAGGGTTTTGGGAGGTTTTTTGTCAATACGCCTAATCTCTTAAGCATACGCCTGATCTATGGTACGTCTGAACTCTCTCAATTGGGCCCCAATTGACTTTTGGAGTTAATTCTAGATTATAGAATTTACAAAAATGTTAAATTTTGAAAATTTGATAGGTTTTGGGATTACTAGGGTGTCTAGACACTTGGGGACACCATTTGAAGCCTTTTTAGTCTAGTACGCCTAAAATAATCAGGGTATGCTTGAACTCCACATACACCTAAAAACCAGGGTACGCCTGATCTTAGGTACGTCTAATATCCCACAGAATGGGAATTCAGGCGTACTGCCTCTACTGGGTCTTTCCTAGGTTTTGTTGATTTATCAGAGGGTTGGGGCTCTCTGAGGAGTATGTTTAAGGACCTAAGGGTTAATTATGAGTCACTGTGGGATCAAGGGAAATATGGGGATTTTCTGCTTTGGTATGCCTGAAATCCAGGGTACGCTTGCTTGATCTCTCACAGAGTGGGAGTTCAGGTGTACTGTGTTTTTCCCAGAAAACAGTGACTATTTTCTGGGTTTTTGAGTAATTATTCGGGGTCCTTTGACCCTGGAATTTTTCAGAGGGGTGAGTGACATCCTCAGAGAGGTTCACAAAAATCCTCAGCCCTTGAAGAAGGGGTGGGACCCACTTTTAGAATTTTTCAAAATGAAAAACACTGTGCACTCTGCACAAATTTTCCACAAAGTCTGAGTTATGAGACCCATATCTCGAAATCCAGAGATCATGTGGGTCCCAAATTTTATAGGGAAGTCAAGGGATCAATTGGGAATTTTCATATAAAATTTTAAGTCAAAATACATTTTACACAAGGAGTTATAGCTTAAACAAGATGGGTTACTATCACAGTTCATAAATTAAATAGCATGTTATACATGAAATTAAAAAATGCATTAAAAATGGATAGAATGGGCAAATAAGCTTAGAAAAAATTCATTGTATATTCATGATATCTAAATAAATAGAGGACTAAAAGAATCAAGTGAAATCGATTGAGAGAGGGGGTAAAAAAATCGTGCATCGGGGCTGATTTTGTAAAATAGTGCTTAAGCAAACTGTTTTAAGGGGTGAAGTAGGTTCCATTCTTCGAACCCTTCCCCATTTTTTGAGGTCCATTTTGGACATGAGGGTAGGCATAGGGGTTAGTGACATTCCATGTGAGTCACTAACCTCACATGAATATGAAAAGCAAAAGAAAAGAGTCTACTTTGGCATGTATATACGAAAAAACAGAAAAAAGGGGGAGACAAGTTGTCTCCCCTATGTTTCACTCAATAAACTGGAGAGGGTGGGTCTATTACAGCATGATAGGGGGATACTTAAGATATAAAAAAGGGGGGAGAG
>JAOXJP010169650.1:0-12707 GCA_025762735.1 Platanus orientalis
CTCCAAAACAACACATGTCTGTTTTTAATTCACCATATACACTACAGAGTCATTTTTATCACAGAACATTTGCTTCGTTCTCTCATACACAAAGGGTGGGGGTTAGGGTTAAAATTGTAAAAACAGTTTAAAAAAAACATATCATCATGCGCCAGTTTTGTGTCTGGGAGAATGGGAGTAGACAATTTTTTGGTGTAAAAGATTTTCTCCCTACAAAATATAAAAATGTGAGAGAACCCAAGTGATCTTCTGTGTATGCATCCTGTGTTACAGCTGTGTGATACACACCATGGGCAGTCATATGATGGATTTTTGAATTTGCAGTCCTTTTTGTACTAGTTTTTATTTTTTTAACAAGTACTTTTCTAATGCTTTTAATCCTATGCATACCACATGTCAGTCCATGATCCATGTCACACAGCCACAATACAGTTTGTAAGCATAGATGATTCAGACTCAAAACTGATTAAGTTAGGGTTTGATGCATCGAGCTTTGATTTGGTACGAACAGTCCCTCAATGAATAGGTGTGAATAGCGTTAGGGGTGGTCACATCAGTGCCAAAAAAGTAACTTACACTTTTCGGTGCCGATGTGTCAGCTCCCTGACATTCGGCAGAGGTTAGCATTTTTAAGGGAAGCAGACACAATCCTTCCTCTAAAAACACATACTTTTTTTTTTAGTAGAACACCCTGCTTTGACCTAGTGCAATTACCAATTTACCCTTTATAGGCCTCCATAAGCCTGGCACTCCTCTCCCTTTTATAAATTTTCTTTATTAATTTTATTTATTGCGAAAAGAGTTCTTTTAGTTAGGTATTATAATTAATAATATTTTACACACAAGCAACTAGGAAATTATTTTGAATGGATGGAGTCCAAAACCTTATCAGCAGGAAGTGTCCATATCGTGGACAGGCTGTAAGGTCAGCCTCGGGGGAATATCACTTGCGCTGACCCTCTTTGTGAGACATCGTGAGACAAGACAGAAGGGAAGTATCATTTCACTTTTTGGGGGTGATGTGACAGCTCCGAAAAGTGAAATGATACCCACAATGTGTCCCGTCTCACGACATCTCACAAAGAGGGTCGTCGCAGGTGACAGCCAGCACGAGATATAAACTCATTGTGATTGGGTCCTTGTTAGTTAAGTAGCGAGGTATACGATATGATGGAGCGTCAAATAGTTCCTCATTTGACGTAGAGATTTTTTTTACAACGTGTCGATTTTCTGACGCCTGGCCGCCCAACGCCGTAAGTTGAAGTAAACACCACGTTAAATCTGCGGGAATATATGCTGCCGCTCCTGCTGATCCTGTTTCTTCTGCCTCTCAAATCCGCTTCATCCAACCTTTATTTATTTTTATATATATTATAAATATATAAATGTAATCCATTCGGCTAGGCTCGGCTAAAACGCTTGACCACCTTATACATCCAACGTGTTTCTATGTTTGGCCATGAAACTATAGGTAGCTATAAATACCCCTTTCCACAAGCTCCTCTAACTGGACCCATGTCACCTAAGACGCTCCCTTTGTGCGATGCCCTGGAACATCTCAAAAGTGAATAGACCCCCACCCTCTTATGTCTTGCCTTGGGGGTTTCTATCGGGAGATATGAGTACCCTCTTACTTCAGTGGCTGAGACATGTCTTCCATAAGGAAGCCCCAGGGTCTCCTCTTTAGAGGGGGTGAACAGTACAAAGTAATGTTGCCTGTGTGGGTTATCAGTTCTCACTGGCTCAAGCCAATCCCGTTTCAAGTTTCAAGTCGTTGTGATGAAAAAAAACAGAACAAGAAGAGCAAAATCTATCCCATTACACCCGCTCCCCTTCTCTTCCCTCCCCCAAAAATAATAAAATAAAAAACAAGGGAATGTCGTATCCAGGATGGTGTCAAGGACAATGGACAGGAATTTGAAATTTCATTTAATCCCTACATTTTATTTCATTTGAAGTCCCTGGTGTCTTGGATAGAACATCTATTTCCTAAAAGCAACAACAAAACCTTATCCCAATTACTTAAAGTCAACTCTTATAAAAATAAAAATAAAACTATTTAAAATCAGTTTTTTTTCTTTTTGATTAATAACTATTGGAAGTAAGTTATTTGAATCTTTGTTTTTGTTGTTAAGTTACAAGCATTCATGTTTATTTTTCACTATTTCAGCCTAAATCAATTTTGGCCTTCATCTATTATCTTTTTCCTACCTTCAACTTTATCATCTCATTTATTCATACGCATTCCATTGTCATGGTTATTAATTTTTAATATTATAAAAAATGTAAACCTGCTTTTATATGTGGGTTTCGTATAAGATTATAACTGTTATATTATCTTGCAAAGGGTCTCACAGGCCAATAAATCAACGAACTTGGTTTAATAGGAAGGTACTAGCCATCCAAAATGTTTATTTCAACTATTTTCTACTCGATAGTACTTACTAAAATGGGTAGCCTTGGTTTTCCATACATATTTTCAATTGTGTTAACAAATGCAATCTTACTCAAAACACCCATTCCCACATGAACAAAATTTTCAGAAATATGTTTTAAAATGTTTTTGAATCCCATTTAAGGGTTGTTTTCATTGAGCACACTTAAAAATTTGACCTACAGTGTATTTCCCTTCACTTGTTATTATGGTAATTATAGGCGGATTAAAGTTTTAAAATTGGGTTTGAATCATCTTTAGACTCTTGACATGTATCTTGTTATACCTTAACAATAACTTTATAAATATAAATTATTTATGTATTTATTTACTAATGTCTAACCAATTTTTTTAAAACACTATATGCCAATTAATGACTGATGATTACTTAAATGAATACATTAGTACTATTAGGGGCAGAGCCAGGATATTCTTGTGAGGGACAAGTAAAAAATATTAGTCAAAAAAATCTATAAATATACTAAAGTGTATGTCATTACTCAAAGAAATAATTCTCATTAAAAAGTCATTTATAATTGTGTATCATTTACAGAAAATAATTACCCACTAAAAATCTATATACAATTGTAGTAGCAATTGTTCACGACAAAACCTAATGTTCTAAAAGTGTTGGATGATCTTCTCATTATCAATACTATTAAAAACATGTTTCTCAATATAAGTGATTAAACAACCATTCATCTAATCATCTACCAGGTATACCCTTAACTAAGCACGATTAATAAATGGGTCGTGTTCAAGTTGACCCATATAATTGTATACTTTTAACTCAACACGACAATTAACCCACCAATGCAAATTGTCATGCCTAATTCCACATCCTGCACAAAAGATTCGCCCTTATCCATGGGTTTGAATCATCTCAAATTTGAATGGACTGGTATCATGCCAGACCAAGTAGTACATATTAGGCGAGTACCAATTAATGGGTGACATGATGCATGATGCAGAGTGTATTGACCAAGTTCGTAGGGCTAGGATTAGGTATGAAATTTTGCTTTTCTTGATATATTAGAATGACATTAGGGAGCTAATACATCAATGCCGAAAAGTGACTTTCACTTTTTGGGGGGTGCTTATCACTTTTCAATGTTGATGCGTCCACCCCTGATGCCATTCTAATACATCAGGAAAAACAGATTTCCGTAACTAATATATTTCGAAGTTCACATCATCTCCAATCTAACTGGACAGATACCAAACCAGTTTCTACTTACGATGTGATCAATACCTAACAAAGGTACATTATAATAAATACTACTTATTTACTATATATTTACCATAATACCCTCCTTTGACCCATATGTATTAACTTAAACACCATTGTTAGGCCACATTTATGCTCAATCCTAAAGCTAGCCCAAAAAGAGGTAAAAGTTTTGCTAGTAGCCTCACTCTTTAATGGAAAATCGGCAAGAAAACTAGCAAGTTTTTCTACAATCTCCCCAAAAAAGAAACCTGACATATTATTGTTACCCAAGTGTGGGGTGATTTACCTCAATAATGTCCATTGGTTTAAACCATTTTTTTAAACAATAAAACTCATTTTTTGAAATGTCAAAATTACACTTATTGATTTCAAACCGATGTTTGTTGACTAATAGTCCCATTCTTTTTTTTTTTCCAACTTCCTTCCTCCTCCCTTGGCTACGACGACGATAGTCTATGCAATCAAGTTCCTGCTGGCAAAGCTCGTAAGACACCACGAACCGATGCTCCTGCTAACTGAAAATAACCGACACCCCCTGATAAAAAAATGTAATGACTGTGGCTTGGTTGCAACCACAACTATAATTGCAAGCGCCGCAACACAGCTGGATCAAAGTAACCACTGAAAGGAACGGTGAATCTGTTTGTTTGGCTATGGAAGACATCGGCTTACATTATTAGTAGCAATACCAATAACTATAAGCTTAACTCACCCAAGCTCATCATAGCCATTCCAAGACAGGTATCGAAGAGAATAGAGATGGACTTTTCTACTATTTTTGGCATCAACATGTGCCACCTACAATCAAATGTTACAAAAAAAACAAAGTAAGAAAGCTTTTCTTTTTTCCTTTAGTTTTTTCATTTTTTAACTTTGATTTGGCTCATCGAAAGGTAATGAGATACCAAACGAGACCGGTGAAGCTAGAATACGTGTTGGGGTTTCGGATAAGCTTGTGCACCACACAATGATCAAGATCAAACAGGTCTAACACTTGTTGGACCCCATCTTCAAAAGCCCAACATTTCCTTTCTCTTTCTCCTCTTCTTCTCGCATCATTCCTCTTCCTTTGGCGAAGCTGAAGTCTTCTCACCAAAATCCTCCCTTTCGGTACATCTTAAGAAAGAAAAAAAAAAATCAAAACTAAAACTATATATATATATATCATCTAATTTGTTTTTGTCGTCTACCTTCGCTTCCACCATTATGTGAGTTTTCTGCAACCAACATCTGAAAGTTCTTTATGACATGACCACCATTAAAGCACCAAAATTCATGCTACTAAAGATGTGAAGCCACCTCATTCTAAAGACCACCTTCTGATGTGATTGACTATACTAAAGCGTAGAATGCCTCCTTTGCAATCTTTATATTAAAGGGAGAAGCTGAGCATTGGTAGAGAGTCGCCTAGGACACTTTTTCTAGCTACTATTGTTGAAAAGCCACTTACTTGGGATGAGTTTGAGTGACTATTCAAAGACAACTATTTTCCATAGAGTATTAGGGAGGCTAAGGAAGCCGAATTTATGAGCTTGATCTAAGGGAGTTGAACGATCTTGCAATACAAGGCCAATTATATGGAGTTGATGAGGTCTACTCCTCACATTTAAGAGAATGAGGAAATAAATTCTGAAAATTTTTAAAAAGGGTTATGTTCTAGTATTAGGATGAAGATGGCAATTATGAAACTAAAGACTTTTGTTGAAATTGTGGACACCACCATGATGGGAGAATAAGAGTGTGATGAGGTCCAATAGATTAAAGACCAAAGCAAGAAGCATCTACATGAAGATGGATTCAAGAATGATAAAGAAAAAGATGATAAGAGAATTAGTTTTGAGGGAACTAGTGATAGAGGGGACAAGACCAAAGTATTAAAAAAGAAGACTTTGGAGGAAAAGGATACATGTTTGAAGTGTAGGAGAAAGCATTGGGGTGTTTGTTATCGTGACATTGGTGCATGTTTTAAATGCAAAAAAGGTGGGTCATTGGATGGGAAACTGCCTCGAATGGAAAGGTGAATTGGTCACAAAGCTCATAAGTAGAGAACAAAGACCAAATGTTTAGGAACACATGTATGCCATCATCGATTAGAATGTCAAGACCCCTAAGTTTGTGGACACAGGCCTTTCCGTTATATTTTCATAATGTACGAATTCATTTTAGGACTACTCACTTCTTGCATCTTATGCTAGCTAAGACACACTAGTTATATACCCAAAAATGTAGACCCTATATTGCATACCTAATTTAGTTCATACACGAATTTTAATGTAGGTATACATTTAATATAAGTTTTATATTTGTAAAGAAATTAGCTAAGTTACGAGAAAATGTGTTCGGACGTCTCAATCAGATTTAGGGCCATAAATTGTGAAGATAGAATTAAGAAAAATGGGGGAACGTGTTATAATTCCACCCACATGTTATGTACTTTAAGATGAAGCTTTTATGGTTAATGATTTGGAGACCTTAATGTTTATGTTTGAAAAAAGTTTTGACTATTATGATTCTAGAGAATCCCATGTAGATTATAAAGTCCAAAGATTCCTTGAGGTTTATATATTTTGGAAACCTACTCACAGGTTTTGTATGTGAGAATTGGATGTGCTATGTGGGTTAGGCCTTGTGACATAAGAATGATTAGATTAGGAAGGGTTATACATCCAAGATATGACTTGGGAGAAATTAACCCACTTGTACATAATAAACTAAGTAGATTACATAATATTATGCGAAATAAATATCTTGTTAGATTAATTGGTTGAAAAGAAATGAGTCTACTGTATATCATTATATGATGTGGAATTTTAATAAGACTTGAGTGATAAGTTTAAATGAGCCCCACTCATAATAAGGTGATATGTGAGCACTTGTGAGCCCCACTCGTAGGGTGATATATGAGTACTTGTGAACCCCACTCGTAAGGCTGAATGTGAGCACTCGAAAATGTGTAAACCCCACTCATAGGGTAGTATGCAAGCATTTAAAAACTTATGAGTTCCACCCTTACGGGGTGGATTATATGTCAGAGACCCTTATAGGTTACTAGTTCATATATGTTTTATATGTTAAAGATCCCCTCTGGGTTACTATGTGTATATAAATAGAGAGAAAAAATATCCACACTTGTTTCACACTCAAGGTATATCAAATTCAAAGGACTGAATTTATTTTAAGGGGTGAAGAGTGCCACACATGTTTCACACATAATATGAGTTAAACACACATGTAGTAACCTGTAAACCTATGCAATTTTAGAGATAAATATATACAAAAATAGAAGGAATTGTGAGAAATTTATACACCATTAAAAAGATCTAGGAGTCTATTTTCTAATGTAACAAATGGTGTGTGAATAAGAGTTCTCTAGAAAAAGTTATGATTGTTTTCCCACAAAGTGTCTATGCTGATAAGCCAACATATTTGAAGTAACTTTGGAATTAAACTTATAACAATCCTAAAAAAATTAGCTAATACATTATATGTCATTAGAAACTTCTTTAAGTCTAGTTTCTAATGAAACACATGGTGAGCAAATCCGAGTTTTCTAGGGAACATTATAAGTGATTTAGCATGAAGAGGTAAATCAATGAAATCTATGAGTCCAACTCGAGCCAACCCATTCTAGTTTGAGACGTATTAAGCAACTCGAACCATACTAAGCAACTCAATCCTGGATCAATCTGGAATTGAGCCAACACTTCCCTATTCTACAAAAAAAAAAAAAAAAAAAAAGTGGTCAAAAACATTCCAGTTCGAGCTGGCATCACTCTAGAACGAGCTAGAAGCGCAAGAAATGAATTTTTCAGGTTTAGTAACTTCCATTTTTTACTCAGTTAGGGTTTATACTTCACAAAGGACTCTTACGAGGTCTATATAATGTATAAAACTCGACCTAATTTGACACAAAAATTAAAAGAACAAATGAGAGAAATAAAATCAAGCAAAAAGCTAGGGTTTGAAGAATTTTTTGGAGATTTTTGAAAAAGTTAAAGCTTTGGTTTGGGATTCATTTTCAGATCAAAAGATAAGTAAACTTAAACACTTAGCATCATTTTGAATAATCTTAGGTTCCTAGAATACTTTGATTCTCATTTTTGAAAGAAATCATGAAGGTTTGCATTGTTTTGGTTCCATAGGTTCTTAGAACGATCTGAATTCCGTTTTACAAATTACTTAAACACTTTGCATCATTTTTCATTGATTTTAGGATCTTAATTAGATCGTTTGTTTTCAAAGTTTTGCAAAGAATCATGTTGGTTTTGATTTTTTTGGGTTCTTTTACATGCCTTTGAAAGAGGAAACTATATTTTTAAAGAAAGTTTATGTCTATCTCTTGTTTTCAATCCAAATATGCTCTTATATGATTTCTATCTCTATTTTGTAAAAATAAAAGATTGTTTCACTCCATTTTGAACTGTTTTGAAATATTTGCATCTTTTAAAAAGAGTTCTTCAAATGATTTTTTTGTGTAAACATATTTAAAGAACTTTGTTATGTCAATCTGTAGAGTTATGCAGTTTGGTGGATTAAATTCTTTGATTTTTATTTTGTCTCAAAGATATGCATTATTTGAATGATTAAATATTAGTTTTGATCTGCTTTGATATTTGCTAGATTATGTAAAGTTAATATGTTTGTTTTGGTGAGATTACATATTTAGTATTACTTATAACATGAGACCCTTTGGCATCAAAGAGGAATATTTGATGGAGCTCCTCATCAGGGTTAAATAGATGCGATTAGGTATCCTCTTTGTTGGGTTACATTAATTGATGATGTTTGTTTGATGCTAGCCACTAAGCGTGAGATAGTAGTATCCTAACATTGGATTGTAGATGGGTATGTTATGTTACCTATTATCTAGCTCACATCATGTGTGGTGGATTTTCGATATATAATTCAGTTAATTGTTATCTAGCTCCCAACATATGTGGGGATTCAAATATTTGTTTCAACAGGTCTCATATATGTATATATATTTCATTTATTTGTTCAGTTCAGTAGTTTAGTTATTTCAGATTATGTTTTTGTTCAGTTATGTTTCTTGATTTCAGCTTTGATCCATTATTTGCTTTGTCTTATATTAAAAGTATTATTTTTTGTATGTGAAATATAGTAAATAATTATTTTGAAAGCATGTTTAGTTCTATTTTGTTTATAAAATTATTCATGATCACTAACCCAAGTGCTTCAGTATGTTTTAGTGTTCTTATTTATTTGCAAAAGTCAGTCATGCTTACAGAGTTGACACCATTGTTTTCAGATGATGAGGATGACAGGGTAGACCGATAGCTTAGATCCATAGAGTGATGCTGAAGACTTTAGTTTAGTTATTCTACTATTTTCAGAGTTGAGACATTATGTTATTTGATTCAGTATTTATTTTAGAGACAGATTTGATTTAGTTTTAGTTTTTTTATTTTAATTCTATTTGATGAGATGTAATAGGCTAGTTTGATTTTCAGTTTTATGAAAATGGATTGTTATTTGTTGGATTATGGTTTATGGATTTTATGAAATGGAATGGTTATGATTTGATTATGAAAATTCCATTGCGTATGTATGAAAGGCAAAAATTCAAAAAAAAATAATAAGTAATATGAATGGAATTAATATGAATGGATTAATGTCACATGCCAAAATCTGTAGCTAAATGGTATGGATTTTGGAGTGCAGACCTTGGCAAAGGTCATCAGTCATGCTGTGATCATCCTAATGTGAATGGAAGGCCTAAGTCCCCTCTAGAACTTCTTAGCCTTGGTCTCATCATCACCTGCAATGTCTAGCAAGCCAACTCTGTGAACTTCTTCTTGTACTGGAGAACAGTCGTGTTCCCCTGAGTGAGCTCTAGAAACTTACCCATCTTATCATCTCTCATATCTTCCAAAATGAAGTATTCACAGAAAGCATGAAGGAACATGTCCCAAGTGAGCGACTCATCAACATCATTCAAAAGGGTGTCACAGGTGGCTCTCCACCAATGTTCTGTCTTGCCCTTCAATATGAGAGTGGCTAGGGACACCTTTAAAATTGAGGAGTACTCAATGACAACAAACATCTTTTATAACTGCATAATCCAATTCTCAAGTTCAATGGGATAAGGGTCCCCATGAATCCCGACAGTCTCATCTGACCAAACTGCTCATAAGCTTCACTACCATCTCTAATTGTGCTCTCTTGGGGCTATCCCCCAAAAGTGATATGCTGTCTGACCACAATGGCCAACTCTCTAATTGCTCCTAAGACTCCAACCAAAACATCAATGTTTGGCTATGTAGTAGTGGAAGAATCCGACCATGTGTTCCTATGTGGTGGCATCTCAAATTCCTAAAACAAGACAAACAATAGTCTCAATACTTGTATCTAATAATCCTCAACTTATCTCTAAAGTACTTGAAATCCATTACCCATAAACACCAAACATAAATAATTAATCAATCATCAAATATTTCCACTAACTTATCCAAAAATTCAATCCTTAACTCCAAAATAACACAAATTGTCTACAAAATCTATAAACCTATGGCTCTAATACCAACATTTTCATAACCCGAATATGTGGGCTGTGCTTTGTGCCCAAACTCAGATTTGTGACTCTACCCCGAATCTGTATCTTGTGGTAGGGAGATCTAGTTTTCAAAATGTGACACTATTTCACTTGTCACTTCCCATATAAATTTAATACTTTTTCTTTTTAACCATTTAAGTCCATTTATCTATATTCATATCACAATGAAATAATACTAATAATGCATATACAAACCATTCACATTCATTTAAAGCATCAAATTTCTCTTCCATTTACCTTTTACCACGTCAATTGCAATGGAATAGATAACATTATTAATCCATAACTAAGTGCAATGGAGATAAACCATAACCATGTCTAATCCAATCAAAATAATACATGTTCAAATCCATCAAAAAGGCTTCTACAAGCCAAAAATACAATCCTCACAATAACCAAATGTAAACGTCTCATGTTTACAATCCAAACTGAAAATGAGAAGAACGTAGTAATGAATCTACAGGCCAATAGGCCCATATCATCCACTTTCATCCGCATCCCAAGCAACCACTAAGATACCTGTCTGTCTATTCTCCATTACCAAGTCAATGATCAATCACCACATGATTGATCATCACATGAATTGCTTAGATGCTGAAAAACCCAAAGCCCATGCATCATGATCATGATTGATCACCCAATAATCGATTAAGGGGTTGGTTATTGATCACCGGCCATGATTGATCACCAAACTTTGTGATCAATCACTAAAGCCAAAATTGGAAAAAAGCTATGTAAAATAAAGAAGTTCTGAAAAGTAAAAGTGGCCAAACTTAATACAGCCATAACATTTGATCCCAATGTCCAATCATGACCCATAAGTACTCAAAATGATTGGTTTAATGAGATTTTCAAAAATTAGGTCATAGTTGGTGATCAATCATTGAGTTTGTTATCGATCACTAGGTCTAGAAATGGAAAAAATGTATAACAACTAGTTTTGAATGGCTCTATTTTTAACAATTAGATAAGTGTCATTGAGGACTTCCAGAGTGCTCTTTTACCACTTTATAAGTAAAGGATCAATCCCTAATAAATTTTAGATCAATGGTGAATGATTCTATAGTTAAATCCTCTTAAAACTTAGAGTTTAGGTTTGGTGCCTGTCAGCACCTAATTTTGGCCCAGGGTCCAAAATTTTCTTTCAATGGACAACACTTACTCTCTAGAATTGACCTTAGGCATCCTAGGAAACCAAGGTGGTTAGATGACCTCCCATTTTTAGGTCATTCTCATTCTTTACTAATTTGGCACTCTAAACCCCTGATTTTTCTAAGATCTTTGTTGGACCCACTTTCTTCATCTTCTTATCTTCTCTCATAATCTCATAGATTTCTGAATGGTTGTTCTAAGTTCGGTTAAATCTATACTAAAAATTATGATTTTACCCATCGTTAAAGGTAGACCACCAAATCTCATTGTACAAGCATTGAATAATCAATCAATTGGGTGTCACGGATATGTCTAGAATAGTCCAAAACCCAGAAATAGAGTATTTGATCAACGAATTCCATCATATCATGTTTCGGCAAATCTTGATCTTTGATTTGAAATCTTTCAAAATCTGATCAAAATACACCATAAATGATCAATCTGACATCGTAGATACATCTAGAGCATCACGAATCTTTGCAATAGAGTGTTCAATCATTAAAATCCATTGTTGTAATTTTCAATGAATCTTTACCCTCGATTTGGAATCTCTTAAAATCTAAGCAAAATAGACATTGAATGATTGATCGGAAACCGCTGATGGTTTGGACATACCTTATAACCTTAAGGTACGAATCAGGATTGTCAAAGCCCATTCTAAAACCCTCCTTCGTACCGTATCAATTTGCGACCGTCCGATCAAGTACTTTAGAGCCAAATAAAAAAATGGACCATCCCACCATGATGATCAGTGTCATCGATTTAGTCAAGATACATAATTTCTCAAAATTTCTATATTTAGACAACAAGATTCCGTATAGGGATGCCATATTACAATGCATTGTGACACGTCAAATCAAAATCCTACTTTCCTTGGTATATGTTGCCACTTCCTTAATCCTTCCTCATTTTTTGTGTGAGCATAACCTACCTAACCAAAACCCTGTGACCAAGTATTCCTTTAACCTAACCTAAAACATGTGTCCAAACACCCCCTATTTTAGCTTAAGTCCAAACCTATATACAAACATCTTAGGTGGGCAAGTCACATACTTACCATGAGTCTAACACACCTAAATCCACATCACATTACTCTTTTTGGTCCATGCCACATGCCTAACATGTGTCAAGCACACTTAGGCACACTCCTATTCCACTTTTGGATTCCTAATCACCCATTCTTCCATTTTTAGTCATGTCATTGACACTTAGGCAAAGATCATACTAATTTTGGTCCATCAACTCTCCCTTCCTAAAACTACCTAGCCACCTCATTTCAATCTTCCAATCATTCCTCTTTTGGTCCAACACATTCC
>JAOXJP010169661.1:0-12707 GCA_025762735.1 Platanus orientalis
TGAAAACTCACCAAAACTGTGTCTCTTCCTTTTTTAAGCTCCAAAATTTTCCAATACCTATTTCCCCTTTCCTCTACCTTCTGTAAAATTATTAGGTTTAGCATAAATTAGATAAAGCAAGAAAATATAGGAAGAAAACAAGCTATCACAACAGATTTTTAGAGTTGGGAGGGAAACTTACCCAATTGGAGAAGAACTCCCACATTTAGCTCAAGAACTTCCTTAATCTCTCTAACTCTTTCTCTCTTTATTCTAATGATGAAAATGACTTAGTTAAGGTGTTAGTAGGGTTATAACTTTCCCATGATGACATCCCACATGATTGGGAGACCAATGAGCAAGTGCCACATCACAAAATCTTATTTTAAGCAAAATTTGCATTATTTTTTTTAGCTTTTCAGAGCTCGAGCCCTCGGAATGACCCTCGGGCACCCCAAGAGGTGTGGTGAGCACCCAAGGTACCCCACCTCGAGCCTTAGAGTGGTGGCTCAAGTGCTCAGCCTATGAAACCCAAAACTCCATAGTTTTTTCAACAAAAACCCATTGTCGGAAAATTTCCATAACTTTCTCTAAAAAACTTAAATTCATGCACCGTTTCTTGTGTTAGAAAGTAAACTCGACAAAATTTCCAATTATGAAGGGATCAAACTTAAATTGTTTTGAGATTGGTACAGGTTTTCCCATGAAGTTGACCCCAATTACATACTTAGAAAAACTTTTGAACTTGTACAGTTTGTGGTCCAACTTGGGTTCTATATTTCTACATTGGTCCAAAGGGTTCCTAAACTACTCTAAGGTCTGTATAAACATGTGAAAGGGAAATTCTACCCTTATAGAGGTGAAATTTTGATTTTAACCCTTAAGTACAACACGGGGTGTTACACTCTCCCCTCTTATAAAAAATCAATCCCTGAATTTATGCATACCTAGGCTTGGAAAAAAATGCGGATACTTAGACTTCATATAATCCTCTCTTCCCAAGTAGCTTCTTCGATGGTGTGATTGTGCCATAGAACCTTCACGAATGGGATGGTCGTGGTGCGTAACACCTGCTCTTTGCAATCGAGGATCATGATGGGGCATTCTTCATATGATAGGTCATCTCCAATATCAATGAAATGTACTCCAAAATATAAGGACCTCAGATATATCTCTGAAGCCTGGACATGTGGAACACATTATGGACATTGGATAACTCTAAATGTAGAGCCAAACCATAGGCCACTTCTCCCACCTTCTTGAGAATTTTGAATAGCCTAATAAATCGTGGTTCAAGCTTCCCTTTCTTCCAAAACCTGGTAACTCCTTTGGATGGAGAAACCTTTAGGAACATGTGATCACCAACATCAAAATCAAGATCTCTCCTCCTTTTATTGGCATAGCATTTTTGTCTGGTCTGAGCTATTTGGAATTGGTCTCAATTCAAGAGGATCTTCTCTATGGTAATTTGAACTAATTCTGGCCCAAGTAGTTTCCACTCTCCAACTTCTTTCCAGCAAATAGGAGTTCTACATCGCCTACCATACATGGCCTCGATTGGCTCCATAAGAATTCTTACTTGAAAACTGTTGTTATAAGCACACTCAATAAGAGGTAGGTGGGTGTCGTAGCTACTTTACAAGTCTAACTACCAAACTCACATTATTTCCTCAAGAGTCTGAATGGTCCTCTCTGACTACCCATTGGTTTGAGGGTGAAAGGCAGTACTAAAGTTTAGTTTGATCCCCATAGCATGTTGTAAACCTCCCTAAAACCTTGAGGTAAATCCTGGGTCACTATCTGATACGATGGCTACTGGAATGTCATGTAATCTCACGATCTCATCCACATAAAGTTGACCTAACTTGTCAAGTGGGTACAAAATACAAATTGGTAGGAAGTGAGCTGCCTTGGTCAGTCTATCAACAATCACCCAAATAGCATCAAATCCCTTTTGGGTCTTTGACAAACCAACCACGAAGTCCATGATACATGATCCCATTTCCACATCAGTATCTCAAGTGGTTGTAGTGGTTTGGTGGGTTTCTGATGTTCTGCCTTAATCTACTAGCAAGTCAAACATTAAGCCATTAATTCAGCTATATCCTTCTTCATGTTATGCCACTAGTAAGTATCCTTGAGATCTTTGTACATCATGGTGTTGCCTGGGTGAACTGTGTATGTAACTTCATGTGCCTCAGCCAAAATCTCCCTCTTCAACCCCTCATTGTTGGGAACACACAAATTGTTTCCAAAGTGAAGAACGTCATCTTCCCTCATATTGAAGGTGACAAGATCCCCATTCTTAACCTCTTTCAAGATCTTAACAAGTTGCGGATTGATAAATTGGCTTTCTTTGATTTGATCAATTAGTGTAGACTTCACCTTGAGTTTTGCAAGAAGAGCACAAGTCTCATGTACCATGAGTCCTTCATCTTCTTTAACTCACTCAATAGCAGTTTTCTCCCTATAGTCAAACAAGGCATACTAGCCAAAGATTTTCTACTTAAAGCATCCGCTACCACATTAGCTTTTCCCAGATGATAATAAATGGTGCAGTCATAGTCTTTAACCAATTCCATCCACCTCCATTGTCTCAAGTTCAACTCCTTTTGTGGAAGATGTATTTCAAACTCTTGTGATTGGTGTAAATCACCTAAGTCTTACCATAAAGGTAGTGTTTCCAAATCTTTAAGGTAAATACTACTGTTTCCAACTCGGGATCATGGGTAGGGTAGTTCTATTCATAAGGCTTGAGTTGTGGAGATGCATATGCAATGACCTTGCCATATTGCATCAGTACGCATCCCAAACCCTTCTGTAAAGCATCACTATAAACCACAAATCCACCAAATCCATATGGCAATGTGAGAACTATAGCTGACACTAATTTTTTCTTCAATTCTTGGAAGCTACTTTCACACTCAACACTCCATTGAAATTTGGCATACTTTTGAGTTAGTTTAGTGAGTGGTCCAGCTATGTGGGAGAATCCCTCAACAAAACGCCAATAATATCCCGTAAGGCCCAAGAAGCTATGAATATCTATCACATTCGTTGGTCTTGGCCAATCAACAATGGCCTCAACCTTTTGTGGATCAACGAGGATTCCATCCTTGGAGATGACATGCCCCAAGAAAGTAACCCAATCTATCCAAAATTTGCAATTGCTGAATTTTTCATACAACTTTTGCTCTCTCAGTGTATGCAACATAATTTAGAGATGCTCTTCGTGTTCCACTTAGCTTTTGGAATAAACCAAAATGTCATTAATATGAAGACAATCACAAAGTGATCAAGATATGGCATGAATACCTGGTTCATCAAATCCATAAATGTTGTGGGGCCATTGGTCAAGCCAAATGACATTACTAAGAACTCATAGTGCCCAAAGCAGGTATGAAACACACTCTTCAGAACATCCTCCTTGATTTTGACTTGATGATAACCCAATTGAAGCTCTATCTTGGAAAACACAGTGGCACTTTGAAGTTGGTCAAATAGATCATCAATCCTTGGTAATAGGTACCTATTCTTCATGATCACACTATTCAATGACCTATAATCGATAGCCCTGACAGCAATCCTAGATTCAACAAATTGCTTTGCAACATTCGCTTATTCGAACATTAGAGAATGCTATACATCAATTCATAGCCTGTGTATTATGACTGGCATTAACACTGTAAGGGAGTCATGATTAATATGTAGCAATGGGTTACCTATTATTACAACTTCCATAGATTTTGGAGAGAGCACAACATCTCTAGTCCCAACTGGTCCTTTGCTTACACAATGTCAAAGATGGGACAACTATAATAAATTAACCTTATGTGAGGTATGTTTATTAGGACGTAAGAATGCATCATAATTCATTCGATAAAGTTTGTGTAATTCCTCGGGCCATAGCTTAGATTGCTATTATGCCTAAGAAATCTATTGTCACAACAATAGGTCACTTGTTATCATGACCCCCCAGCTTCTCAGGAGAGAGTGTAACAACATCTCCTCGCACGTCCCAACAAAATCCCCCTATAGTTCCGAGGTTGGTACACCCAGTCGACCCTATTGAACGACTGCCCCTACACCGGCCACATTTTGTTCAATAAGTTATCTACCACATGGCTTCCTAACAGCCGCACCATGATATTTGCTAGACTTCGGACATAAGCAATGTCGCACTTTGTTCCATCAAGTTTATATGGTGCTCACTTCGGGCCATAACTTAAACAACTACCATGCCTAAGTGGCATCGTCATAGCATGGGTTGTCATGGGCCCCATGGCTTTTTGAGAAAGAGCATAACATTTCCCTGCAAGTCCCAATGGTCACAGCTAAATAGATAGACCTGTTAGCACTGACCCCTGTAACATTGGCTTATTGGGACATAAGCACATGTTACATTCACTTTAAATGTTAGGTGTTGTACCTACTATAACAATGATTGGGTTGTTATTACCTGGGAAAGGCACAACAACCAATCATGCAAGATTCAACCCTAACTTTCGAAGAGAGTCATTATACATTCTCCCACTCAAGGTCCTAAGCTGTGACATTGTTTAAGTGGGACAAGAACAATGCCACAGATCAATCATAGCCTAAGTATCATGAGTGATGTAAAAATGATGCACAACACTGACCCTCAAAGGTCCCATTGCTTTTCTAGAGAGAACTTCCCAAAATCTCTTCATGAGTCCCTCAAACTACGATATTTCCCTATCCAAGATGGGGGCAATGCCTTAGATCGATCTATGCTAAAAATAATGATTAATGTAAAACCCGAGCAAGTTTTATGAATGATACATAGCACCAACTTTTCCATGGCTTTTCTAGAGAGAGATTAACAACATCTCTTCATGAGTCCCATTAAAACTCTTAGGGACAATCATAAAAATACTCCTAAGCAATTAATTTTCAAAATGATTAGCAACCATTCAAAAGAACAATTACCAAACACATGAACATTCCAACAGTTAAAAAACTTGACAAGAAACTTCAACAATTCATACAATATAATCCAACAAATGAGCCAGAAGTAAATACAAATGCATAAATCATCTAAATGGTTTGTGTGATTTACAGCTTTTGCATGATCAGTTTTCCACAATGTTTTCAAGCAATTTCAACCTATGTTGGTGACTTACATGTATCCCGATGTAGCGCATATGCTCTCAAAACCCTTGTTCCCTCATTCTATACCTCAGGCACCCTAGTGTTGATCTTTAATGGCTCCACGACAAAAGAATACCACCTCCAAAACCTCTAAGTCGTTGGCTGGGTCATCTTCCTAACCATCTTGCAACCTTGGGAAGTGTTTGATGGTTGCATCACTTCCCCAAAAGAGGTCAAAGAACAGGGATGGTGTGTCTTACTCTCCATGTTGTGATATAACCTTTCTTGACCACTATGAGAAGATTTTCTCAAAGAGGTCCATCATCAATGAACTATTTATCGAAGCTAAGGCCTTGCGAATAACCTAAATCCTTAAGAATATTAAGGATCAGAGATGAATCCCTATCTTCGCAGTCACGGGACCGATTCAAGAAGAGGCTGTGTATATTTTTTATGCCAATATATATGACATTAACCACCAACAGCATTCTTTCCAATCTACAGTGAACGAGATGCCCATTAGTGTTAACCATGATAGTGTGACTAGCTTACTTAGGGTTCCTCGAGTCACCCATGACCCCATTCCCTTTCCAATTAACAATCTCACCATAGAATAGAAGGGTGAGTGAGTTCAAAGGCTATGCAGCCAGTTTGCCAATTGGTCAGAGAATCTGAAGCACGGGGATTGTAGGCCTATGGTGAAGTTTCTACATCAGATCTTCACCTACAACCTACTTCCCATGACACATAGGAGTGACCTCAGCGGTGACATGGTGTATGACATCGACACCATCCTTAACTCTAAAAGGATAGATGTTGCATCGATCATCTTCCATGTGATGATAAAAGCCCACGAGTCAAAGTATCCCATGGGCAACATTCCTTTTCCTATATTGGTCACTTGCATCATGACCACTGTCAAGGTACCATTCAAGGTGGCAGTGAAGGGAGGAAGGCTAATCCCGGTAGTTGGGCATGGGACCCTATAGCGTATGGGCCTGATGACCAGAGATGGTGGTTCATCCTTTGCAGCCCCTCTTTAGCCTAACCTAAATTACATGAGATCCGCGATGGTGAAGTCAACCATGATGGGCCTTTTGCAAGGCTTGATGAGGAAGGTATCCAAGGTTCTAAAAAACCAAAAGTAAATCACAGCAAACTAGAAGCTCCTAACTGCCTGCTACAATGAAGAACACCTAGACAGGCAACTTCAGCTTGGATCAGCCAGTGGCTATGATGAGGATGAGGATCCTTAGGCTAAGGACCATTTCGACATTTCTAGGGTTGGGCATCACCAATCTCCTAGGTCAAATGAGGAGGAGATTGGTGATGTTGGTGATGGAGCTAAGGATGAGGTGGGTATTGATGAGGAGGAAGAAGATGAGGACGATGAAGATAAAGAGAGTGATGGAAATGACAGTGGAGGTGGAGAAGAAGAAGAAGAAGATGCAGGAGAAGATAAAGACAATGCTGATCACCCAAAGTATCAGGGGTGATTTATGGTTTTGTGGGTTGTCTGTGTAGATGCCTATGATGGTATATGAGCTGTTGATATCTTTTTGCTTAGGACTTTTTTGGTATATACTAGGGTAGTTCACCTAATTGCTCATTTTCACTATGAATGCAATGACAGTGCTTTTGTAATGACAAGTATTTTTTAATGAAAATTCCTACTTTCTCATTTATCTTATGTGGTGTTATCTAATGGCATAGATTTTATGTTTTATCTCTCGTCAATTCTTGCCAAAAAGGGGGAGATGTGGTGCAAATCCACTGTGGCTTGTAGTTAGTGAAGGTCGTTGTGTGGTTGTGAAAGTTAGGGGGAGCTTTCAAATAGAGGGGGAGTAGCACACCCATAGGGGGATACAACTTACAGGCTTTAACTTTAACACCTTTTACTTAAAACAACACACGCTATGTAGCTCATGCATATATGCCTTACTCTTAAAATCTATTATTCTTTTAGTTCAATTGGCATGAGGAAGGTGTTGTTTTTCTTGGTTGCGGTTATAGGGCTTATGACTCAAATATAAGACATGAAGCTTCAAGTTAGATGTGTCCTTATGTGTATTGAGTCAATGCATTTTGGGGTTATGGGGCAATTCAAACTCTAAATGTAATATTCAGTGTATTTGGGTTTTGCCATGGAATTGACAAGGGGGAGATCGTTAATTTATGTAATGTCAATACCCTAGATAAACCTTGTGAAGGGTCTATGTCTTGTAAGTGTCCTATGTGTTCACAAGTTCAAGACAAGGAGACATGGTGGACTAAAGGCTTGAAGGAAGACCAAAAGCTACCTCAGATTTACCCATTCCACAAAAGTTATAAAGCATGCATAGCATATTATATAGTGACCAAAATGTGGACCTAAGTGTGGAGGAAAAACCCATAAAAGACCCAAGATAAATCCACCCAAAATGCAACCCAAGCACTAAGTCAAAAAAGTGCAACAGATCAGGGTTGTGATCGATCACAACCCTAATTCGGGTCTCAGTCTAAGAAACACAAGAGCCTTGCCCCATCTATCATGATCGATCATGATAAGAATCATGGCTTGGAGGCTTGACTCCATGACCGATCATAAATCTCATGATTGATCACAAGCTGATCAGGTTGAGCACAAATTCATGATCGATTAAGGGGGTAATTTTGTTAATCACAAAATTTTATTCCCCTCTGGCATTATTTCAAAATTTGAACCCTGTTTTTCAAAAATCAATGGCTCTAAAGAGTTGCCTGTTTTAAAAGATTCTAATCCAAAGGTTGTGAGTGCTCCTCACCCTTATAAAAAGGAACTTTCCCCTTAAGGCAAAGACATTAAGAAAGCTAGAGAGTGTTAGAAGCTTTTCCTAATTGAGAGCTTCCTTCATTGAGAAAACCATCTTCCTCTCACTGTTTTGAGCTTAAGTAGCTAGCATTTTTTTTCAAAGATTACTCTCTCCTCTTCAATACCAAGCTTCTACTATTAAGGAGAACTACTAGTGGGTTCTTCCTAAGAGGAAACTCATACTTGACTGAGCTCAAGGAGCACTAGAGCCAAGAGCTTGAAGGTTGTGGGTAACAAAGGCATACTAGCTCTATAAGGAGCACTCCCACTTTGTGCAAATAGCAACATCAACCAATTTGTTGTAATATTTTATTTTCTTTGCATTCATTTATATTCATGTTTATTATTGACTTACTTTGCTTTCGCCAGAAACACCAGAAATAGTTCACACTCGCTGGAAACACCGGAAGTAGTTCACACTCGCTGGAGACACAAGTGTTTTGAATAGCTTGCTAAGGGCAAGTAGTATCAGTTTTGTATGTTTTTTACCTATGTTATATTAGGAAATCTAAATGAAATATACTTAAGCTTGGAGGTGAGCTTTAGAAGAGTGGACGTAGGCCATCATTATGAACCACTATAAATCTCTTGTTGTGGATTAAATGTGTGATTTATTGTCTCTTTACTTTTATTCTTACTGCTACTCTTGCACATCACCTATTTGATAAAATACTTGAGTAAACACTTTGTAACACACACACATTTGGGGCAATTTTAAGAAAATTAAAATTGAATTAAAATCAATCCCAACACATTTTTAAAAGGGCTAAAATAATTTTAATATTCTATTCACCCCCTCTAGGATAACCTAATAGGTATTTCAATTAGTATCAGAGCATAGGTTTCTCACATAAGGCTTAACATCTCGAGTTAGATCCTAGCAAAAAATCCTAGAGTGACACTAGATAGCTACAGAGGACGGTAGCATGTCTATTAGCACACCTTTATTCTTCAATGGAAGTGATTATGGTTATTGAAAATCTCAAATGGAGATCTTCCTAAATGCCTATGACCACAAGGTTTAGGATGCCATATTAAATGGCTATACTATGCCAAGCAAACCTAGAAGTGAATGGACCACGGCCAAAGTGGAAGCTTAGAAATACAACTTTAGAGTCCTAAATGACATAGATAATGGTCTAGCCCCTAACGAGTTTAGAAGGATAGCTCATCTTAAGACTACTAAAGAAACATGGTTGCTTCTCTCAGTTATTCATTAGGGGATAAGTGCAATCAAGCTGTTCAAGCTTTAAATGTACACATATAACTTGAATCTCTTAAGATGGAGGAAGATGAGGAAGTCTCCCAATTTAATGTCAAGCTATTAAACTTGGTGAATGTCATGGGAAGGTTAGGAGAAGACATTTATGAATCAAAGGTTGTTCGAAAAGTACTTAGGTCACTCCCTAAGAGATTTAGACCTAAAGTAACTGTAATAGAGGAGAGCAATGATCTAGAGACTCAAGTTAGAAGAGTTGATTGAGTCTCTATAAACGTTTGGGGCCACAATCAAAGTAACTACCAAGAAGAAGAGCATGGCCCTTGAGGTAGAAGAATCATTTGGATCCATAGAATATTTGGATAATGACTTAGTCTTGGTGGCTAATAAGTTCAAGAAGTTCCTTCAGAGCAATGCAATGGATTACTCTAAGACCAAACATATGAGAAGGTCTTCTTCCAATTATAGGAAGAAGAAGGAATTCTCTAAAGATCCTCCCATTTGCTATAAGTGCAAAGGGAGAGGACATATTGTTGAAGATTGTGGCAATAAAAAGAACAAGTTCAAGCCAAAGGGCAAGGCCATATATGCAAATTGAGATGATGAATCTGAGGCTTCAGAACATGAGTCTCAAACTAGTGAGGAAGGACCGTCAAAAGAAATCAAAGCCTTCATGGATTTCAATACCCCTAGAAGCTCACTCCTTGATGTAAGTGATTCTAGCTGTGAGGATGAGGGAGATGATGAAGAAGAGGAGGATACCTATGATGCACAATAGGCCTTTGATGACCTCTTTATCCAAAATGTTGAGTTGGGCAAAAAGAACAAACAACTCAAGAGGGAAATCATGGAGTTGATTGAAAAATCAAAGTCCCTAGAAGACACCATCTCCACTCTACAACAAGAGTCTTCTATGGAAAGTGAAAAAGAAAAGAAATTTTTTAAAGAAAACTACTTGCTCATAAGTGCTAAGGAGGAAATGAGTCTAAAGATCATAAAACTAGAAAAGAAGCTTAGTGAAGCTAAAGTATTTCTAGGTCTAGAGAAGGACAATAAGAAGCATGAGAATAAAAGACTTCTTGAAGACAACAAAGAATTATCTGAAATGGTTCTTGTGCTTGAGGAGAAGCTCAAAACCATGGGTAAAGAAGAGGATGAAATTCATAGTGATGACTTTCTCATCCAAGAGTTGGAAGATCAAGTCAAAATATTAAATGAAAGGAATAAAGTTCTAAACATGACTTGTGCTCAACTCATAAGAAAGTCTCTTGATTACCTTAAACAAATCAAAGAGCTTGAGGAGGACGAGAGGAATTCCATAGCCATGGTGTCTCAAGGATATGAACATCTTGAGAAAATGCTTCCATGGGAAAGGATCATGGAGACATGGCAAGTCTTAGTTTTAATTCTGAAGCCAATGCTTCTTCCTCCACACAAAGGCCTATAAATGCCTTTGTTAATGAAACCGAGAAGATTCAACCACCTCCACAACCTTTCAAAAAGGGAAAGGAAAAAGTGGAGCCTCAAAGACCTTATCAAAGGTCAAAGAATCTTGAGAAGATACCAAATACCTCACTCAAGGAAAAAACTCCCATAAGTCAATGTAGAGTTTGGGAGAGACCAATGCAAACCCAATCTTGGTCTTATGCCCAAGTGGTTGGGAGTAGACCAAAGTCTCAACCTTATTTATATCCTAAGGAGGCGTGGAATAAGTCTCAATCCAACAAGGTGTCTACCTCAAAAGGATTTCAAGGAAATGTCTTTACACCTAAAGGAGTGCAAAGAAATGGCTCTACAACTTGAAGATTTCAAGGGAATGCCTTCACTTTTAAGATGGCCAAGGGGAAACCTAATCAAACTAGGCAACCTAGAAGAACCCAAAAATCCTTTTACAATGAATCATCTAAAAGGAAACCAACACAATCTTGTACCCCTAGAATGCCCCAATTCTATTACTATTATTGTGGCTTAGAAGGGCATATTAAGGGAGATTATAGAAAAAGGCCTAATGACATTAAATCCCAAAGAATGCAATCTTCAAGAAAAAATCAAAATGGAAAAAATGTCAACAAGATAAACCACTTTCAAAATATTAAAAATAAAAACCTTCAACAAAAGAAGGATTTGGCCCAACACCAAAGTGCAAAGAGGAAAGCTCCTAAACCCACTTTGGTTAAGGAAGTATGAGTAAAAAGGATGAACCAAAGTGCTTGATCATTCACACCACACTAAGAGCTGGAAGCTCATTAAGATGGTATCTTGATAGTGGGTGCTCAAGGCACATGTCTAGTGAGAGGGAACTATTTGCCTAACTTGAGGAAGCTCAAGGTGGATATGTCACATTTGGTGATGGAAACACCACCAAAATTCTTGGGGTAAGAACCATAGTTTCCCCCGGCATTCCAAAACTCATCGAGGCTTTTTATATGCAAGGCCTTAAGCACAACTTGGTTAGCATAAGCCAAATATGTGACAAAGGATATGATGTCCAATTTGGCAAAAATGGTTGTGTAATCAAGGACCAACAAGAAGACAAAATCCTAACTGAAGGAGTGAGGACAAGTGACAATTGCTATGTGATAGATCCTCATCCATAAGAAGTGGGCACTTATCTGATGTCCCAAAAGGATGAGACCAATCTTTGGCATCAAATATTATGACACCTTAACTTTAGGGACCTTGCTAATCTTAGCAAGAAGAGAATAGTCAAAGAGACCTTCCCAAGCTAAGTAAAATTGATAACTCATTGTGCAAAGGTTGTAAAATGGGAAAACAAACTAGAGTCCCTCATTAAAAGACTACACAAATAGGGACTACTAGACCGCTAGAACTTCTACACATCGACTTGGTCGATCCTACTAGAATGGAGAGTTTAGGTGGTAGAAAATATTTCATGGTGGTGGTTGATGTTTTCTCTAGATTTACTTGGGTAACATTCCTAAGAGGAAAATTCGAGGCTTTCAATGATTTCTTGAACATTTGTAAGAGAATTCAAGTTGAAAAGGAATTAACCATCAAGCGCATTCAAAGTGACCATGGAGTAAAACACAAATTTTCAGCTCCTAAAACTCGACAACAAAATGGAGTAGCTGAAAGAAAAATAAGAACTCTACTTGAAATGGCAATTTCTATGCTTACAAGCAAAAACTTAGCCAAGAGATTTTGGGCTGAAGCAATTAGCATTGCTTGCTATGTCTCAAATTATGTCTATCGTAGACCTAGAACTGACAAAATAGCCTATGAGTTATAGAGTGGGAAAAAGGCAATTGTTAAATACTTTAGAATATTTGGCAGCATGTGTTTTATCCTTAGAGATACAAAACATCTTAGAAAATTTGACAAGAAAAGTGATGATGTTATTTTCCTTTGACAAGATAAGTTTTATCTCTTACCCTTGATTCAACTAAAGCCCAAACTCTATCCTAAACACTCCTTTTGGAAAACCCTAATCCTAATCTCAGCCCTAGATTTCTCACTTATCCAGCTATATTCTAATCTCAGCCATTGGTTACTCTCAACCAATGGCGAGGTGCCTTGGCCTCCACCCCTTCTAATCTTGACCCTTGA
>JAOXJP010169672.1:0-12707 GCA_025762735.1 Platanus orientalis
ATTGTGGCAATAGTAATATTTAAACAAGACAAAATTGGGTTAATGAGTCATTAGGCTATTGGGCCTTTTTTCTTCTTCAAAATAATGACTTTTGGCTGGCCAAGATGAGCCCGAGCTGATACTACCTTTATAAGATAGAGCTTTGTCTTCATGTGACGAGCCCAAGCTAAGCAGGGCAAAGCTCGGCTCAGCTCAGGTTGTTGACACCCCACCTATGGCCCAATTAATTGTAAAAGAGCCCCATGTCCCTCTTTGTCATTCATTCTTGAACAAGTTGCATTCTCAAATAAATGCATATTTAATTAATGAATGCCTCATCTGAACCTTGAATTAATAGCTATAATATCTGATTAACTTATGACCTATTAGATTTTGACGAAATTAGTTCTTGTAGGGCCTATTTAATTTATCTAATATACTATATGTCGGTAGCCAAACTGTGAAAAGTTGAATAACGTAAAATTTGGAAAGGTTTCTCCCCTGATGTCTGTCATCTTTGTCTGAGTGGATAGTTTGCAGAGTAAATCTGGTTTTGGGCCATTCAGTGTAAAGGTTTGGACAATGAAGAGAGTTGGTTAGAGGATGAATTAATATGGGAGCAAATGTCCTGTCCACGATTTGGTGTCCAGGACACCAGAGGACGTCATATGGAATAAAATGGGTGGGAATTTGAAATTTCATCTAACCCCTGCCTGTTTTATTCCGTGTGAAGTCCCCTGGTGTCCTTGACACCATCCCGACACTAAATCCTAGACATATAACCGGTTGTTTAGTCATCGCTAGCTCTCTAGCCTTTGCTTTTGAATAGTTGTACTCTTTTGGGGTTTATCTCATCCCCTCGAAATTAGAAGAAAAAAAAAGTAGCAAAATATAATAAGAATTCACCCAAGTTTTACAAATGGGGATGCAAATATCTAATTATCTGAAATATTAGTATCAGTTTCTTGGTTCATTTAAAAAATATCCGATTATAAATAAACCAAATATGAATGGAAACATGTCTGTTTCGACTAACTATCCGTATTTGTTGACACACATACATACAGTGTAGATTATTATATATCTTATACCTAATGACTAGTTTAAATTAATAGTCATATTATAATACTATAGGTTATGTTATTTTATAAATAATATTATATTATATTATATTATAGTTGTTGGTTGTCAATAAAAATTTTCTCTTGTCATCGGGTCAATCCGTACGGATTTCCGGTTCAAGCTATCAAAAGGATAGCTTTGGTAATGCCTCTAAACTGAGGACTTTTACAGTAGAACAATAACACCCAATTTGATAAAAAGGTAGAATTTTCATTAATTGAAACATGGTTGAATATGAATCGAAAATATACTTTTAGATAGATTGTCACAGTCCTTCTCCTAAAGTCAAGAGAGAACTCCGTTGAATCCAACTGTGAGATACAATTAATTTGCCTGATATAAGACTTTTGATGACTACTATATAGACCTAGGTTAATTGCTACCGTTACCGCTACTCTACGATAGAAATGATAAACGATTTTGATTTGTGTTTGATTGATCCCTTCTTCTGTTGTCATCTTCTCTATTTATAAGATTTCTTCGATGGCTTAAATGGTGCCACTGTTTCCATCCATGTTTCCATGCTTACTCATAACAGTTTATCAGTTTGAATTGCAGTTTCACTTGTGAGCTAATCCAAATCGTGGTCCTCCCTCTTCGTTGACTAACCCGAACCGTGGGTTCCCCACTCACTATATAGCCTGAACAATGGGTCCCCCACTTACTGATTTGTCTACCCATTACTTGTATGTGTGGGACAGCTATCAAGTGCTACTAGGCTCTAACCTTTCTATCTTTCATTCAGCGTGTTATACTAGGTAACCGCCCACCAAATCATTAATTGTTTCCACGTGTCATTCATTGATTGGTAGATTTCAAATTATGGTATAACAAATGCCCCCTACACGTATCTAGTTTAAATCCTAACCAGACACGTGTGACCTCCTTATCGGATTCGAGTATTTAAACTGTATTGATTATCCTTAATGGCTCATGTTCAAGGATGTAACTAATTTGACTAGGTAATTCCAAACAGAACCCTTTTTAAGACAAAATATCTTCTGGATTTGATTGCTTCAAAGATTTACCCAATTTCCAATAATCTTGAATTGAACGAACACCAGTTTCTTTATAAAAAACTTAACCGTCTTCAATACCTTTGGTAAAACCCTTCCCTTGACGAGTCTATAAATATTGACTCGGAGTTCCAATCCATGTTCATCCTTTTTCGGCATGATCGCATCTTATCCCCTTTACGACTATGTCATTAGACCTCGATACTCTGGAGTGGTTTCAAGCTTTGTTAAATGGTCTAATTTTCCTTTCTAACATGTACCTGATACCCGAGTTTGCTTGCTCATGAGAATGTTAGTTATCAATTCTCATGCAATGTTCTCAACTTGACCCACCACCCTACAGCTGAATGATGGGTGTTTCATCTGAGGTCTCCTTATTTCAAGGAGTTGTATAAACACATGGTTTCGCCATACGACCCTAGAGTATATCTTAGGTCGAGGAAGGATGTCTTACGGATTAGAAGATGGCGTCATCCACAACTTTGGAGATGGAGTCCCCCCCCCCTCTACATGTAGCGCCCTTACTGGATGGGAATGGGAGCAAAGCTAAGAAGAAGCACACTGACTTGAGCCCCCTTCTTTCTTTTCTCCTTGAGCTTAGACCTGCCGCATTGGGCACTCCTGAGGTGACCTTGAGACAAATGGATACTCCTCATCCAGATCTCTTGGGCCTATAACGATGTACAGGTTGAATAGTTTTTGCTAGAACCTATGCTCCACCTTTGCTCATCGCTAGCCTCAATGCTCTATTTCGATTACTTATGGGCCATTTTAGGTTCCAAGAAACGATGTATAGTCTCGATACGAGCCTTCGACATCACTTCGTTATTTTTAGGACATTTTTTCCCTTAGACATTGTTTGCTTTGAGAAGGGTCTTTGTAAATTTTGACTTATATGTAATGAAAATTTTGTTTGGATATTTTGTTTTTGGACTATTTGCTTTTACCATTAAAATTTAGTAGAGTTAAACCCTTTTGTATTATAGGACATTCCTTGTCCTCACACAATCCATAGCGTTTGGCTCAAGTCAATTGGTATATGACATTTTTGCCTTCGAATTCCTCCTTTTGACAAGGAGGCTTATATAATTTATCGTTGAATCTTACCTTGGTGTCCTGGAATTTACACGTGTCGAGTCCCAACATTTTTCCAGCGTGACTTAGTTTTTTCCATGCAGATGATCATCCTACCATGCTCGGCTTTTCAATGTTCAGAAGTGTCCCAGTCTCCCTGGGCACACCACCTAGTTCGTTTCTCCCATGAATCTATCTCTTCGCATGGCTTAAACAATCTCAATCAGTCATTCTAAGGCCCTTCACTATTGTGCTTCTGGGGTTGGATCCTCCGTTGTTGAGTCCTTTAGAGAATGATTCTCCCAAGATGAGAGATTTTTCATTTCTAACCTCACCCTTCGTTGGGATCACGTTCATTGAACCCAAGTCTTAGGCCAATGATGTAGATTGTTCATCACTTTCTCAGCCTCTTGACTCTTTTCATTTTCTTTTTCTCAGGTCAGAAGTGAAATTGCTTTACATCAACAGCCTATGCCCCAACTCTTTTCAACTTCATTGAATATCAAGTTATCATTCATTCGCGTGTTACGCGACAACAAGATGCTCCACTTCATTTTTTGGATTTTGACATTTGACACTCATGTCTCTTGAGTCGAGGCCACTATTTCGGGCACTCCATGACCTTTTTGCTCAAGCTTTACATATGATGTTGGCGGTAGCTAAATCAACTTTTGTTATCCTCGAGATTGTAGTGACTCTTTTTTTATAGGCTAATCGTCCATCCTTGTGCTCGACAGTTGCCCAACATCTCTTGCTAGTTAACTTGTCGGTTATGGGTGTACCAATGCCTATCTATACTGGGACACAATTGGATTCTGCTCCCTTTGCATGACGTACCATTCAACATGTTGATTCCTCACTTAATACTTTCGTTATGGCTATCGAGTTTAGTCTTTGGTTTAGGTCTCGAGGTACACGTTTCATCGTGACTCCATCTAATGTTTTTAATAAATTCTCAACCTTGTCCTTATAAGGAATCAGAGCTAGGCTAATGCATTCGTAATCCCCTGTAATCTGGTTTATCACTAACTGTGAATCTCCACAGACTTCAAAGAATCTTGATCTTAAGTTTTTTAGGACCTCGAGCCCCGGATAAGAGCCTCGTATTCGACTTGGTTGTTAGTAAATTCACCTTCAAGCTTGAAGATGAATTCTGTAGTTATCCCTCTTGGGACTAGATCACCACTCCTACACCGGACCCTTGGTTAGTCTTGGACCCATCAAAGTATAATTGACATGGAGTGAGGTTGATATAATCATCTTTGATTGCTATATGAACTATTAAACACAGATGGTCAACCAAGAAATCTGCTAAGGCTTGACCTTTCATGGCTTTTTGTGGGACATAAATGAGATGTAACTCAAGGAGCGTTGGACTCCATTTCCCTATTCGACCTTTCACTATAGGCTATGACAACATGTATTTTATGACATCAATTTGAGCTACAATATATACGATGTGTGAAAGAATATAATGTCTCAACTTTACTGATGAAAAATACAGAGCTAGGCACAGTTTCTCTATCATTGAATAGTTACATTTTGCTTTCTACCGGACTCGACTTAAATAAAACACTGACTGCTCGTGGCCATCTTCATTGCATTGGGCCAACAGACTTGCAATCGAACCCTCAGTAGCCAAAATGTATAACTTCAATGGTTTGTCTCTTCTAGGCAACATTAATACAAGTGGCCTTGACAAATACTCCTTGACTGCATCGAAGGCTTGTTGGTGTTCTTCTTTCCATTGAAGCTCTTCATTTCCTTTCATTCACAGTAGAGGTGAGAATACCTTCATTTTTCCTACCACATTCGAGATGAAAAGGTCTCAGAAGTTAATATGTCCTAGTAGCCTTTGCGATTCCTTTTTTTGTAGAAGGTGGTTTAGCTTGAATGATATATTTGGCTTTGTTCTAGTCTATCTCAATCCATCAGTTGTGTACCAAGAAAGTAGCATTCATTTATGACAAAAGCACATTTGAAAGGGTTCATCTTTAATTGATGTTTCCTCATTCTAAGGAATCTTTTTTCTAAATTGAGTAAATGATCATCGAAACTTTGGAACTTGAGGATGATGTCATCGATGTATACCTCCATGAATTTCCTGATCATGTCATGGAACAAGTAATTCATGGCTCACTGGTAGGTAGCTCCGACATTTTTTAAGCCAAAAGGCATCACTACCCATGTGAAAGTTCCTATCGACCCAAGACATCGAAAGACTATTTTATGTCTATCTTTTTTGGCAATGAATATTTGGTTGTAGCTCGAGTGTTCATCCATAAAAGACAATATTTTATACACAACAGCTTCATCGACCAATAAGTCAGCTATAAACATAGGGTATTCGTCTTTCGAAGTGGTTGTATTGAGATTTCTGAAGCATATACAGACCCTTAGTTTCTCGTTCTTCTTTACTACTGACGCTACATTTGACAACCATTGAACATACTTGGCAGGGCGGATAAAACCAGCATCAAGCAGTTTCTCGATCTCCTCTTTGACCTTCAACACGACTTCACTGGTCATTTGTTGAGGTGGTTGTTAGAAGGGAATATATCATTTCATTGTCGGCATTTAATATTTGACTAGTTTTCTGTCTATACCAGGCATCTTCGAATAATCTCAGGCGAAACAATCCTTGTATTGCCTGAGGACCATCTTCATCTTCTCGAACTCTGATGGCTCGAGCCTAGCACTAATGTATGTTATCCGTAGGTTCTCCATCGAACCCAAGTTCACCTCTTTCAGGTCATCCTGGACTTCGACCTTTAAATCATCCAACTTGGCTGGGGTCGTACTCATCTCTTTTACCCCTATGACTTCAGGCTCACAAGAGCTTTTAGGTGTGATGCACTCAACATGGTACATCTCGATTTTCTTTCTGCCAGATATCCTAACAGTCTCTTCATCGCTATTTGAATGGCCTTCACCCCTATTTTATTTGATTCAATCATCATTTTCTTTTTTATCATGCAGGCTTGACTCCTTTAGCCCTTCTAACAGGCTAGGCTTGGCTAGCTCTTTGCACATACCCTTGAATTCATCTTTAATGAAGGGTGTGTCCTCTCGAGTCCTTTGAACTATGACTTTTATGGGCTCTCCTCCATTGCATCCCACAAGTTTGACTATTCCGATGTTATCATCGGATAGCTGGGCCTCAGCATTGTTTGTTGAGGCCAAAAAAAGATTTTCATCCATACACCACCTCGATCGAGTTATTATCATTCCAAAATAATAGCAATTGGTGTAAAGATGAAGGAATACACCAACTCAAGTGTATTCAGTCTCTTCCTAGTAATGCATTATAATTTGAGGAAGTGTTAACCACAAAGAAAGTCGTTATTTGAGTCCTACTTCCTACTTTCAATTTAATAGGGAGAACTCTTCTCATCCTGGTGGCATTACCAAAAAATCTACAGAAAGAAACGTCCATTGGTACTAAGTCGTTATCCACCTTTTATAACTTCTTCATCATGGAGATTGATAGTATATTCACTGTTGCTCCATTATCGATTAAGACCCTACTTACTGGCTAACTCTCCATATTATGTTTATGTATAATGGCTTTAAATGTTAGATCATGCCTTTAGAAGGTTTATCGAAAGCAAGTTTACCTGGAGTTTCCATCTTTGCTACCCCCAGTTTGGCTTGCTTTGAGGTTCATCCTCGAGTTTGACTGCGGCAGACTTTTCGATGATGATGTCCCAAAGTTCTTTCTCGTTTTTAGGAATCTAATTCTGTAGAGCTTTAAACTCTATAGGTAAAGTGAGGATCATGTTGCAGTCAACTATTCTTTCTTGGTAATCACCAAAGTGAAGTATGACAATATTTTCGGTGTCGCTCGAGAGATCATTTGCAATAGACTTTGAGGGCATAAAAGAGTCTATAAGTAGTCATTCATTCCAAAAATCACTGAAGTCATCCTCATCGAAAGGGATGTTAGCCATGTCCACCCAAGAAAGGCGTTCTTATGGTTGAGCTTTCCCCCCTTTCTCTTGGGCCACTTGTGGTGTCTCTTGAGGCCTTTCTCGGTTAGCCTTCTTTGGCTTCCTAGGTTTCCGACCAATAAGCATTTGCATTATTTGTGGCTCTCGATTATCATTAACATTGGGATAGGGTAACATCCTCTCTCGAGCTCTTTGTGTTCCCTCTTGCTTGATTCGTCATCCACTGATACCTCGACTTCGCTGACCATTAAACACTGGTTGGGTTTCCTGTGCCCTTCGTTTACTCTGGGTGCCTCTCACTGCAACCCAAACATTTGGTCATAGTTTGAGGCTTGATCCCCTTGTCGTGTTTTGGCTTGTTGTCTAAGCCATATCCTCTTTTGAGTCCTACTCATCAATGAAAACTCTAGGTTATACCCATACTTGTGTACTGTCACGCTTCAGATATGTAGCTTCTGGGTCGGTGAGGTTAACCTCCCCATCTGTCATGGTCCACTCGAGGTGGTTTAATCATCCTCGAGTGATTGAGTTCTTCACAACTCGACTCTCTTCCCATCCGGTGCTCATTTACATATTGTCCCTTTTCTTTTTCCCATTTGTTAGGTCTCTAATCTTTGTCATGTGGGGTTCTTGCTCCTGTCATTTATCGAGGGGACTTTCTTTTCTTCTCGGTGGATTTCATTGGTTGGAGGCTTTTTAGTTCTATCTTTGAGGCTGCCGCCATAAACCAGACCATTATTTGGCCGCACCTCTTACATTGGCAAAAATCATCATCCTCGATTTCACATTTTGCGTTGCTCTTGTCTACTTCAGGCTCGCATGCCATTGCCTTAGAGAAGTCGAACTTAGCTTTTCCTTTTTCTGTCATTCCTAGGATCTCCTTTGACACTAAGGTCTTTGATGATAAGCCTCGAGCGGTTGAATGATTTTCTGTAGAATTGACCACATTTGTAAGTGTTATATTTCTAGGTGCCTCCACCTTAAACTCTTTATTATTCGAGGCTCAATTTATAGTGATTATATCAACATCTACCAATTCTGGGAAGGGGTTTGTGTCAACCTCCATTGCTTCAGTCTTATCCAAAAATTAAAACAACTTTTTGTTAATTCTTTCCTATATGACATTACAAAAAACTACACATTTGTTTGTTGAGTGAGTAAATGAATTATGCCATTTGCAATAACTCCTCCCATGCAATTCCTCATGGTTCAAGACTTTGTGTTTCCCTGCCAACTTGATTTACTTAGCTTCAAGCAACATATCGAATATTTAATATACTTTTCTCGAGTCAAAGGAATAACTTTTCATGGTTGTTATTGGCTTATTCGACTCCTAGGCTTTTTTGGTCAAAACGTCACATGTGAAAGGCTTAATCCCTATTAACTCAGCCAAGTTGATTTTGTAATTGGGATCTTGGTAGTACGTTCCATACAATGTATTGCGTTGTTGATTTGCTTCCCTCAGAATGCTCTTATACCGAGTAGCCCTTTTTGACAATTTAAACAAGTTGAAGAAAGTCATTCTTTCAAATTTATTTCTTAACTCGAATTGAGACCATCCTAGGTGAGTTTTACAAACTCGACATTAGGTGGACGATTGGGGCACCTTGATTTAGCCCTTTTGAACCACATGATTAATTGTTCAATTGTTTCTTCTGGCTATTATTTTAGTTTGGCCAAATTAGCTATCAACACTCCTAGGTTTACTCGAGCAAAGTGAGATTGGAATTTGTCTTCCATGTCTTCCCAACTTTGAATCTAGTTAGGTAGCAGGTTTGTATATCATGTAAAAGCTTGCCCTATCAACAAGTTAGGGAACAACCTCAATTTTTAATATCCCTGGTATAAAAATTCTCTACACTGGGGCGTGAAACGACTAATGTGTTCCATGGCCGTCTTACTATCTTCACCTGAGAAAAGTGGAAAAGTTGGGTATCTTGTACTCCTCAAGGGAATTCGTAGTCCTTGTCTATTTGCTCAGGGTAAGGTTTTTTGTAGGCAGACCATGTGGTCCACCTAAGGCCAGACCCATATAGCTCCTCGAGGACTCTAATCACCTATTCTCGGGCATTTTGGGTGTATCCTTGTGGCATTGCGCCATATGGCCTCTCATAGGCCTGGTATGTCACTTGGAATGGTGGAGGTTGCACATTAGGTCTTGCACCCATACCACCATAATCTTTGGTATCAGGGAAGGGGTTACCCTAGTAGTTTGGCATTCTGGCCTCCTGTTGGGCTAAGGATTGTATCCCGTATACCCATAGCTCGTGATGTTTTGCCCATGAAAAGGGTAACCCCAACTTGGAGGATTTCCTTCTGCTGGGCGAAGGCCCTGGCCTTGCATGCCCGTATCCGTTTATGTTATGACCACATCGATCGGCCTAATATCCTTGTTGGGTATTTTGGTCAGAATAACCACTCTTACCATTATGTTGGTTTGGTCCCTTGTTTTGAGGTGCCCATGGTTCATATCGAGGTGCATCCCTTGGCTCAAATGCTGAGTTCTCATGAATTTTGAGCCTTTCGAAACTTATTGGCATGCTTGGCTCTACTGGATAACTCGCATAACCTTGAGCTCCCTGTTTGAGCCATAATTGGCTCATCGAGGGGTGGTACAGGGAGGCCTTTGGCCTTGGGTTCCACTGGGTATTCAAGAGGTCTGTCTTGCCCCCTGAGCTCATGTGAGGTCTCTAAGACATTCATTCCATCAGTCATCCTCCTACTTATAGTATCAAGGTTCTGATTAGGCCGTATATTTTCCATAATAGGTTGGAGCACCTTGAGCAAGACTTTAGCCAACACATCTAGCATCATTTGAAAACCTTTCTTGATCCTTTCAAGGAAATCATCGAGTTATCCCTCGAGGTTCTGGGATGATTCATTCGTCTCATTCCCACTTGAGTTGACAGGTTGTTTATCTTTTATAGATGACATTTTGAAATCCTCCCATTATAGTTGCCAATTTGTTGGTTGTTAACAAAAAATTTCTCTTATCATTGAGTCAACCCATACGGATTTCCAGTTCACGCTAGACCAAGGACTTTTGCAACATAAAATAACACCTAATTTGATAAAAAGAACTTTCATTAATTAGAACAAAACACAACATGAATCGAAAATGTACCTTTAGATAGATTGTCACAGTCCTTCTCCTAAAGTCAATGGAGAACTTCATTGAATCCGACAGTGAAATACAATCGATTTGCCTAATACAGGACTTTTGATGATTACTATCTAGATCTAGGTTAACTGCTACCGTTATCGCTACTCTGCAATAGAGATGATAAACGATTTTGATATGTGTTTTCTTGATCCATTCTTCTGTTGCCATCTTTTCTATTTATAAGATTTCTTCAATAACTTCAATGGTGTCACTGTTGTTATTCATGTTTCTACGTTTACTCATAACCGTTTATTGGTTTGAATTGCGGTTTCACTTGCTGGTCGATCCAAATCATGGTCCTCCCTCTTCATTGACTAACCCGAACAATGGGTTCCTCATTTGCTAACCTGAATAGTAGGTCCCCCACTTACTAATTGGTTTGCCCATTACTTATATGTGTGGGACAGCTATCAAGCGTTGCTTGACTCTAACCTTTCTATCTTCCATCCGATATGTTACACTTGATAACCAGTTGCCAAATCATTACGTGTTTCCACGTGTTATTCATTGACTAGTAGATTTCAAAATGTGGTATAACAATAATAAAATACAAAAATATTACTTATCCAAAAAATAAAAAGAGTATAGAAATACTTTTTAACATTAACCCTAATCCATTGTCTAACCTAATAGATACAAATATATTAACATAACTTAATTTATTTTTTAATCAGATATATCCATATTCATATCCGATATTTGACTAATTTAATGGATACAAATACAAACTCACGTGTTTCCAATTCGATTAAATGTCTGTTTGATTAAAAACATCAGATTATAAATGAACCAATTACAATATGCCTGGATCATATTCGGTTTATTTGCATCCATAATTACAAATGCTCCTTTGCTTGGATAGTTGCAGCATTGTCTCTCCAAAATGAGTCACACGTTCAATCACGTTTGACAGTTTACATCGTTCTCTATGCAACAGTCAGCGGGCCCTACCAAGATAATACAATCCCGTAGGTTAAGATCTCTAAGCTTCGTGGCCAAGTTTTAATATCTAAAAAGATACCTGGGCTGAAATTTCGTTACATTTCACTTGTGTTCATGGTGGGAAACAACAAAAAATTCCGTCATTATAAGCCTTGCATTAAAAAGATTAGGTAGTTGGAGTTGGAGCGCCGCCACAGTCTTGCAAACGACCGGATCAGATAAAAAAGTCAAGTGGGATTTCCTCTTCGTAGCAGGAGCCCACATTGCCCGGTCAAGAAGACTAGGTTCCTCTTCGTTAAAAATCTCGTGTTTTTATTGATACCATCTTCGTTAAAAATTGTTTACAAAAAGAAAGTTTCAAAACAAAAAAGAAGCTTCACTTTTCCATCTTCAGCGAAGGGATTTCCTCAACACACACACACACACACACAAACACCGTACCTTCCTATCCATGTGAGCACTTGGATTCCTTCAGAAGCTTTACTCTTGTAAATGAAAAGAAGGTTCCCTCGTTAACACTTTCGGAGTTTCAGACCGACCCGGAGATCGGCCATGGGGCAGGCCTTTCGCAAGCTCTTCGACACTTTCTTTGGCAATTCGGAGATGAGGGTACGTTCCTCCATCATTTCTCTAATTTCCATCTAGGTCCTTCTCTAATCGTTTATTTTCTTATTGGTTTCTATGTTATTTTTTTGGTATATATTTTTGTTGTCTGTGTTAATGTTCATTGCTCGAGGATTTCACTTCAATTTTTGTTTCCCAAATCATAATTTTAGATTTTAGGGGTGGGCAAGCGTTGGTGAGTAATTTGTTAGTGGTGAAGACAGGTCTCACGCTCATGTCTATGGTATGGATCAGGTGTATATAGGAACAAATTGATAATTGTTATTATCTTTTTCCTTAATACACTGGAAACCATAAGTCAATTAACACCCCAGAAAACCATCTGTTGAGAATTCTGGATCAGTCAACTATAATGGCTTTGTTTGACCTACTTTTTTTGTGGTGAACTTGCTTTTAGGCTTACATGTTATAAGCTATCGAGTATTAGAAGGTCTTATTTTGATAACATCGTATAGGATGATGATCTTTTTATGTAAATTTCCCTTAAATATGGTATAGCTGACATTAGTTGTGCCACTAACTTATGATATCTCTTGTACATTTTGACTTATTGCTTTTGTTTTTCTTCTTATTTGATAAAATTCATTGCCTTCTTAAAAAAGATATAGAAAGAAATTTTGTACACAATGCTTAACGATGATGGGAAATGATTGAATCATTTGTTTCTTATCTAATAAGAATCAAGGTAAGTGTATTGTGTTGAATCAGTAATTTTTGGAGAAGAATGTACAAAAGTAAGAAGTTATAAGGAGGGTAATGGTAAAAGGCATATTTGAAGAGGTTGATCCACCTCAATATGCTTGGTCTGGTCATGTTGTACTAGATTATAGGCTATGC
>JAOXJP010169683.1:0-12706 GCA_025762735.1 Platanus orientalis
ATCCCTCCGTGTGTGTGTGTGTGTGTGTGTGTGTGTGTGTGTGTGTGAGAGAGAGAGAGAGAGAGAGAGAGAGAGGGCCACATGTGTATCTCCTATTCCACCAGCACTGGGCCCCTTCTTTCCGTCAAATTCATCTTTAAGTGCCATTTGTTCTATCAATTGTCGGTTGCAATTCATAAGCAATAGGATCTTCCATTTTAAAGATATCTAATCATGGTTGTCTATGAGAAAACCAAACCTTACTATGGTTTATCTTTAATTATTAAATTTAAGATTCGGATTTTAGTATGTAAAAGGAGTTTTTATTTTTTATTTTAATGGTGAATAGAGACTTCAAAACGAAAGTAAACTTGATTTCTTTAAAGTTCTATTTTTGGATTCTTATCAACAACGACTAATGATCTTGTTTCCTTAAATTTCATAATGCTATCTTTTTTCCTTTTTGGATTTTAGCTTTATCTCTAAACAAGATTAAGATGGCTTATCGGCTATTTCTATTTATCTTTCAGATGAGGAAGGCATTTGTTGGAATTGGTTTTTAGAATTATACAATGGGCTCAAAAAGGAAAAAAGATTTTATCCTTTATTTTTGTAATTTGCAAAAGATTTTATCCTTTTGATGTCATATTTTGAGATGGGATTTCTACGATTAAGACACCTCCAAGACAAAAAATGGATCCGAGGGAAAATAAAAAATTCTTTGTATTTTTTTTTTCTTCTAGAGTTTAGTTATTGGAAGGCGTACTGTAGAAATAAATGAGGCATGGTACAATGACACAACATGCAAGGTTTCTTATAAGGATGTGCATGGGTTAAATTTTGCTGGCATGACTAAGCCCAGGCCCTTCTCATTTTTTTGCAGGCGTTAAACACAAGTCAAAGTTTCACCAATGGCCCAACTTAAATAGTTCAGGCCCAGCCCTAAAGATTATTTGCCTTCTAAAAGTCCAAGTTCAGCCCACTAAAAACTTAAAAAAAAAAAAAAAAAAAAATTACGCAATATGCCAATATCAATAATTTTATGTGAATATCATATGCTAAATTAAAGGCCAAACTTTACCAAAAAGAAAAAGAAATGGTCAAACCCGTCCTACCATATAACCCTGGCTCACGAGTATCATGATCATACCCTCCATTGGCACATGTGTATTTACTAAAACACCCTTATTGGCGTGACATATATCCAGTCTGACTCGAGATGATCAAGATACCCTGATTTCCTTATAGAGAGTCCAGATCCTCTGCATTAAATTAAAACACATTAATGTGCAACTGATCTCAAAATGTGAAGAGGAGTGTGTCTGCTTCCCCCTTGTATGCTAACCTCTGCTGGGGTTAGAGGGCGGGCACATCAGTGTGCGAAGTGATTTACACACCCCCCAAAAGTGTAAATCAATTTCAGCATTGTTGTGTTCACCCCATTGACCCGCAGCACAGGTTAGCGTACAGGGAGGAAAAGGACACAATCCTCCCTATCAAAATGTGACGTTTATACAAAAAAAAAATTAAAACTCCAAACAAATTTGGACAGTGCTGCAGGGTAATGTAGTTTAGCTTTCTACATAGGGTGAGACCCACAGTCCATAAAGGGCAAAAGAGTGCTTTGATTCTTGGTAAAACAAAAAACAAAAAAACAAAAATTTTGGAGTAAAGAAAAGATAAAGAAGGGAGAAAGAAGGTTTTTTGCTTCTATAAAATAAAAAAAGTTTTTCTTTGTATGGTTCTTTGAGCTGATTTTTTTTCATCATTTTTTGGTGATTGTTTTGAGGTTGGGGGATTCTTCTTGAGATTAACAAAAGAAAATAAAGAAAATGTGAAGATTAATTTTTCTTCAATGGACTATAAACATCCACAAATTTGGGTTATTCTTTTAAAACCTTATAGGTTTTTTGTACTATTTCATATTGACAAGATCCAATTTTATACCAATTTCATATTTCATAGTAGAATATTTTGTTGGACTAATGTTTTGTGGTTGTCCATGTTAAAAATTTCAGTGTATTATGATATGTTATTTTATTACTTTATTTTGTTATTTCTTGTTATTTATATCTTGCATTTTATTTTCATTTGATTTTGCTCCATTAATTTACATAAGAGGATATGAAAGCTTGGTTTTCCAATAGACTTATGGGCAAGTGTGAAGAGCTCTCCCATCACACAAAATAGCGAAAGCTTCTTCAAGAACCATTTGAAAAAACAAAAGAAGAAGAAAGAAGCAATTATGTTTGACTTTTAAATATTCATTCCCAATACAATGGCTTACATGTTCCACCACAAGTCCAAATGAAAGAAGTATTGGGCTACAAGAGGGTGCGTGATACTAGGGATAGAAGAGCTTGACGTATAAGAGTTCATTCCAAGTATCTTGAATTCCAGGTAAACACCAATGCACGCAATCAGCGTAGCTGACCGGGTTCGCCAATTGCTCGGGCGTCTGTTTACTCCACTGTTTCTTGTAGATGGAAGTGTGTGCATCTTTCCGATACTCTGAGAGTTGGGTGATGTTGAGAAATGTAATGGGTACCTTTGAATCACTAAATACTTCTCCAATCACCTCCATTATGCTTTTGCGGGATTCAGTTCCCCAGTATATGGGATCTTCGATTGGAGTCGTCTGATTGTAACAATTTCCTTCTGGGTTGCCTCCCCAATCAATGCTCCTGCAATGTTTTCAAGATTAGGCTCTTTTCTTTCTCCCTCTCTCTGTTCTCTCTGTGTATGTGTCTCGGTGGGGAGACAGGATATTCTTCTGTCAAGGTGGTGAGAAGAGGAAGAAACCATCCTTCTTGCCCATCCCGTGAGCAAGGCAGAGATGCAAAGGAGATGGGAGCTGATGTGTAGAGAGCCAGAGGGCCTAAACTTCGTATTTTCTACCACCTTAAGATTTTGGTAGAGTTGGTTAAGAACTCACGGTTGAAATAAAAGTATTTTTGGACAAGTTTGAAGTAAAATTATTATCCTGGCAGGCTGTCAATCTGGTCAGGCTGGGTTGGGCCAAGGTCAAACTTAACGGTTTCAAGCTGGGTTTAGGTTGCCTGAACTAAAAATCTTCCCTTAATTTCTGGTGTGATTTTAGGTCTATAATTACACCTAAAAACATATTGTATGAATCTTTTTGAACAGATGACACATTGAACTATTCGATGATACTAAATTTGTGAAAAGTATAGACCCAAAAAGATTAACATAAAAAATAGAGGCTGAATATCAGTACTCAAATAAAAAGGTTATTTGTTCACTACTTCAGGCCAAACTGGTATGGGTGTTGAACTGAAATTGAACTTGTCCAAACTTAGGCCCAAATAAAATTTCAGACCTAAAAGCTGGATCCAAACTCAGCCCAGCCCAGAGTTAAGTTGATCCAACTTGACTGTTTTTTGGGCTCAATATGTTGGGCTTTGGGCCAACCCGACCGAATTGACCACCTTATCTCCCAAATGTAGTTATATGAGTTTAAATGGATTCACGCCTAATTCTCCGAGTGTTCTCATAGAACAGTGTTTCACTTGAGTGGATGTTGAAATATATTGATTTGTATCTCCAACTACCTTAAGGTTTTAGGGGAGTTGGTTAATTCCCACCGCTTAGTATTAACTATAGAATTTGACGGGAAGTACAAAAAAGGCTACAAATTAGACTGCTAATATGAGCCATCCAAGTGAGTTTTGGGTCCAAAACTTTCCTCAGTGGATCAAATGGTGAGTCAAGCAATTATATGCATCCCATACGTTTGGTAATTGCACGAAGCATGGCTTCTCCCACTTCCGATCCTTCAAACATTTCAGCTGGCTTTATAAGCCTACCTTCTAACCTCGTCAACTAGTTTAAGTCAAGAAGGGGGGAAAACGCTCACTTCTCATGGGAAGGTGACATGCTAGTGAAGAAGACCCTGGTCTTCTCAGGATCCATATTCTTTCGCACCCATTTTCTCATACTCTTCATTGCCATGCGATAAGCATCTTCGGTCTCCACCTCCACAATATCTTTAATGTTATCTTCGAAAGATCCTCGACTGTTAAAAAAATAAAAAGAAAAATAAACACCATGAGACCTTCATGGAGTTAAACAAGAAAAAGCAAATACTGAAGAACTGTGAATATGATTAAGAGTAGTTACATAATCTTCATCTTCCTGCCAGTCATCCACCAAAAATAGGTACTGAAAACCAAAACATCGACTCCCTCCCAATGTTGACCATGCTTATTGATCGAACCCTTTCGAATAATTCTATCGGTCACCCTATGGACTATAGCGTTATCTGAGTTTGATTCCAGAAGAAATGGGGCCCAGTAGAACTCGATTGTTGCATTGTACTCCTATAAGCATTTAAGAAAAATTGTGATACTGAAAGCCATGCAAAGTAGAAACTAAAGTAAATACATATATACATATATATATCAAAAACATCATTGTGAAAATTGAGAGTTCTTTTATTTATTATTCATTAACTATGGATGGTCTATAAGAATTCATGAATATTCATAGAGAAAATAATAAATTTGAAACTTTCACTACAGTGATCCAAACATCATGCTTTCTATTGATTCATTCATGCTCTCTTCTCTTTTTTCCAGACTTCACATGTAAGAGAACTGCTATCCTTCTCTTACGTCCACGCGTCCAACAGGGATCTTTATCCCTTTATAAATCTTTTGACAACCTTAAATTGAGGAAGATAGTACCAAACGAGGATTCCTATCCATTTTATGTTTTTGGTAGTCCTAAAATAAGGAACATGGTGTGCATCAAAATTAAATAGACAAACAAAATTAAGAAACATGGTGTGTGGATCTCCAAGGGGATTGCAGTCTCTAGTTGTGGGGTAGCTTCTTATTTAATATAACTTGGACTTAACCCAGAGGGGAAGTGCAGTTGGCCAGGATCACGCCTCAGGAAGCAGAGGTCCTGACTTTGCCGCACCCCCCCCCCCTCCGCCGCGACCCAGGATAGAGGCCTGGATACCTTGGTTATATCCAAAAAAATTTGGACTTGCAAATTCCTTCCAATTATAGTTTCTATTAAAAGCTTTTACTACTATAATAATGTCCATAACACATTACACTTAAAACATCAAGAGAATAAGGAATTTGCAAATGAGCCTTTTCTGTAATTACTTTGTGATTTAATCCACACACTAAGAAAATTACTCATAAGCTAATAGGAATGGATCATGATATTATTGTCATCTCTTAAGCTCATGTAAATTAGTATTCATGATTTTCTTTTATCCACTAGACTCCCAAAAACATTTCAAGGAACATTTCAAAAACCAATTTAATAAACTATTTAACTAAACATCATTGGATGGATTTACCAAGTCTAATGCTTTTTGAGAACTAATCTTGTCTATAATCTATTCCAATGTGAGTGGTGGATTTCATGTTAAGCATTTATATGTCTTGCATATTACTCTATGTAAACCCCACATGGCCATATTTAGCTCGTGATTAGGCATAATCAATTGCAATATTAAAATTACATTGATCAAACATGAGAGAGAACAGATAAATTGCTAGAACTACTTATATATTAACAATGATCATTCCACAATGTTTTTGATAGATCTTGTTTAGTGCGTATTGTTACATACACCCAAGTGTTTGTTTAAGGTCCAATACCCCAATAGGTGAGAATGAGATTACTACTCTTACCATATATATGTAGTAACATTACATGCATGTGTAAGTTATCTTAGTCCTCATTCATAAAGGCATACAAGGAAACTGAAAACCCATATCTCCCTTTAGTTACTCATCAATCACTAATATGGTCTTTCTAAAATGTTAGCTACGAAGGATTTTTTTTTTTTTGATAAAAAGCTAAGAAGGATTGTGTCAACATTTAATGTGACTTTGATCGTCTATACATCCATGACAAACATACTTGCACAATAAAGAACACATAAATATTTAGCAATTAAATAATAATAAATTTGAATATTGACTTTGCAGGCATATATATCTAGTAACATATATGCATCAGGATGGTTCTCTTATTACCTCAGCTCTGAAAACTGTTACTGAGTCAATATCTACCATGAATTTGGCATTTTCCGGAATGACCGAGTGAAGGAGACAGACCATGGAGATGTACTGACCCCGGTTCAAGCTGTCCCCGACAAACATCATCCTCTTCCCTCGGAGTTTCTCGAGCATGAATGTTGCATTGAAGCTGTATATTTTGTAACAAGAACATGGTATAAAGCTCAGCCCTTGTAAAATCCAAAGTTCATGCTAATGTTCATGATTTGGTAAGAACAAATGAATTGACAATCCCACGTAAAAAGCCGAACCAGTTTCATTTACATAAGGTGATTTTAATAGTTCATAAGATGAACAAACCAATCCAATATTGAATGCTTAAGCAAAGGATATCTCTGATATGAGACACACCAAATTGTGGGTCCCAGCGTATAAATACTAAGATTAAGACCACTGATCAACGGTTAAAGAAGATCAAGTTGGGATTTTTAGCCGATTTCTAATGCGGATGGTGAAGAAATGGGCAAGTCGCCTACACTAGAAAGTTAATTTTAAGATCACATGTTATGTCTAACTTGTTACCGATCATGCTTCTTGTCTCAGCTTCTCAATATTTTAGGCCCAGGTTGCCATGAAAAGCTGGTTTTCTTGTGATTCTTAGTAAAATTTTCTCAAGAAAATCATTCAGGCTGAGGAATCCTCAATTTCAAAAAATTTATCGCATAACTAACTATTTTCTTGATTGATTCCATATTAATTATTTTCATACAACCCTTACCTGAAAATCCTCCATTTCTCATGAGCGTTCTTATACATAAATTTTTCTTTCTTTTTCTTGGCAACCAAACAATCATAGGAAAAAGAATAGAAAGTTACAGTTTTTTTATTTCTTTTTAATTTTCTTTTCTATTCTTCTCATCCTTTTCTATTCAATTCAAAGGCAACCAGACAGGACCTTAGAAAAAGGTAAAAGTCTAAAAGAGCCCACCTGGGAAGCGAGCACCCATGAGGTTGCCATCTCCAGTGCTGATACCCTTTATCAGGCCTCCCGTGTTCTTGGCAAGTCAACTGCGAATGGATGTACGGGCAATCGACCTCTTCATACAGCGGCCGACCCGACTCGTCACGAACCCAATTCCCGCTAAATACATCGCACCCTCCCTCGATCCTTCCGACGGCAAACGGTACCTCGTGCGAGCCCTCTGCCCCAGAAAAACCCTCTCAAAAAACCACCAAAGCAACCCAATTCCCGACTCAGCCTCTGTAAAAATTTGAGTCTATGAATGTTTTTACAGCACCAACTCACCTGTTAACGATTTGGATCGGCCTGGATTTCGCTGTTGGTAAAGCTGTTGTTTGAAGAGGCAACTGAAGTCCTCTCCATAGAGAACGACGAGGAAGACGATGAAAGCAACTGAGGTGAAGAGATAGGGAAAGAAGCGAGTCTTTCTATGAAAGGAAGAAGAAGAGACAGGAGGCTTCATCTGTCCAGATTATGCCGTCCGCTTGGCTTCTCTCCCTCTTCATCAGACGTGATTTTCTCTCCGGTTCGACTCCCATAATAAATATATGTATCAATGTATGAGCCTATGAGGAAGATGAGTTGAAGCTATCAATAAAATATATTAAATTTTGACTATTGTCTCACTGTGCGTACTACGTTATATGTTTACCTACATAGTGACTAGCGAGTGAGTTCTCATTTTCATGGGGACATCACGAAACAGAGACACAGTCTACATCCAAAACTGCGAAAATGGCCCAAAAACCAAAGTAGATAAAGCGTTAACAAGTGAACTCCAGGTGATTTAGGCCTTCTGATTAAGAATGTGATGTGGTTTGGTGAATCAATAAAACAAGGATGGAACATAACTAAAATTGAATATGGGTCTCTTGCGATGTTTTGGAAGGTACAGATGGAATGTGGAGGTTTATGATTAAACATTAATACTAAGATGTTCTTGAATACCCTGTAGAAAGGGTAAGATATCTGGACATAGGGGGCGGAAAGAAGGGAGAAATAGGAAAAGAAGGATACAAAGAGGGGAAGTATGGTGGTGGGAAGCTATCGTGTTGCTTTGGTTGTAAGCATACATGAAAGACTGCAATTAATTTTCTTAATGATTGAAAGGTAGGATGTTTGTTTAGTCCTTTAGGTAGAGAGAGAGTTGGGTTTTGGTGAGATCTCAGTTTCAATTGGTTCCAAACGTGTATTTCTGTAATACTCGCAAAAAATGAGGCCATTAGTAATCTTTCTGAAGTATAAACTAAGTAGTCTCCCATCCTTTCAAGGGGATAAAACATCCCTTCTCTGTCAAACTTGTGCTTGAGAGAGAGTGTGAGAGTTGTAGAGGTAGAGTGAGAGAAAAGAGTTTCTATAAACTAAGCTAATAGCTATTAAGAAATTATGAGAAAATAACACAAAGGTCATTACTCAGCTGCCGGTCCCGTAATTACAAGGTATTGGCAGGGGGGTGGGCGAAAAAGAAGGATAATAGCTGGCTACTACTAACAAATTATCTAATAAATAGATTTTGAAATGAATGATATGTGCAAAAGGGGATTCCATGCCAAACTATGACAAGCTTGTTGGGGGCGTGTAGACTCATGCGAAGAAGTCCAAGGAACTAGGAGCTAGTAGTTTGGACTGGTCCGAAGGGCCCTGGACCGATTCAACTAGGCAGGACCAATCTAACTTGTAGTTGGACTGATCCTGGTAAAATTGGGACTATAGCAGACAACCACCAATGGCAAGGTGGATCGATCCAATTTTAGTTGGACTAATCCAACCTGTAGGTTGGACTGATCCAAAAACTTTAGATCGGTCTAGGTGCAGAAAATTAGTTACAAACTTTATAAAAGGTTTGTGAAAGGGAGGGATTCCTCTCAAGCTCAATCTCTATATTCTATATAAGATCTCTATGGTTATCAAGGGTTAAAACAATGATTATGAGAGAGCCAAGAGAGAGTAAAAGAAGTGGTTGTAACTAAGAAAAAATGCTTTCTCTTTTAAGGAGCTGCTTTAAGGTGAGAGAACTGTTTCTTCTTTGAGTTGTGAGAGAAGAGAGTTGAGAAAGGGTTTCATCTCAGGGTTTTGGGTTGTAAGAGTGTATGAGAGAGAAAAAAGTTGTAGTTTGTAATCTTCCATCATAGTGAAAATTTTTCTATGTGGTTCCGTGGTTTTTCCTTGGTTTTGGGGTTTTTCACGTAAATCTTTGCGTTATGATTTTTTGCTTGTTTGCTCCTAATTCTGTGTTTACTATTACATCCTAAGGAACTCACATCAAAGAAGAGTTTTGATCCTAACAAGTGGTATCAAAGTCACTTTCCTTGTTATGAGGATAAAGGTTGTTTTAGGTTTAAGGTTTGGTGGTACCAGGTTTTGCAATTGGTGGTTTGACAAAAGCCAATGTTTGTGATTTAGAAAAGCTTTATTCGAGTGGGAGAAATGGGAGCAACCAAAGAATATTCTATAAGATTCATTGTTAAGAAGTTCAACGGTTCAAATTTCACATTTTGGAAGATGTAAATAAAGGATTTTGTTTATTAGAAAAATCTTTATCAACTACTGGGAGGGAAATTGATAAAGCTTGTGATGATGTTCAATTTAGATTGGGAGGTACTTGATAGAAAAACCCAAGGTACGATTTATTTCTCTCTATCATCGTCGATTGCTTTTTTAATATTTTCAATGAAAAATCTCATGGTTGTCTTGTCTTGGATGTATGAGAAGCCATCAGCATTAAATAAGGTGTTTTTGATAAAGAGGTTATGTTTAATTTGAAGATGGGTGAGGGCAGAAGTGTGACTGGACATCTGAATGAGTTCACACGATTACATGTCAGTTATCTTTGATAGACATTAACTTTGAGGATGAAGTTAAAGCTTTGGTGTTGTCCTCTTTACCAAAATGTTAGGATGGTTTGGTGATGGCCTTAAGTAATTTGTTAGATTTGAACACACTTAAGTTTAATGATGTGGTGAGCGTTATACCCAGTGAGAAAGTTCATAAGAAATCATCGGGGGATTCATTAGTGAGTGGGAATGCTTTAAATGTGGAAGGAAAATGAAGGTCGTTGGTGAAGGGATCTAGGAGTACTGTTAAGTCTAAATCTAGAGAAAAATGCGTGCAATGTTTTTATTGCAAAGAGTATAGCCACATAAGAGGGATTGTCCTGAATATGCAAACAGGATCATGAGTGATAGTCTTAGGATTGCGGTAGCTGAAGAAGAAAAGGAACATGAGGTATATCTTGGAAAAGCTCTCACAATCTCCAAAGGTATACACACTATCTCTCAAGATGAATGGATATTAGATTTCAATTGTCTAGTTCAAAAGAATTTTTTGATTTGTTTCAAAAGAAGAAGACAGGTGTTATGTCTTTAGGTGACGGGTCCACTTATGACGTCATGGGTGTTGGGACGGTGAAGATTAAGATGTTTGATGGAGTGGTTTGTACTTTGGGTGGTGTGGCGTATATCCTAAAGATGCAGTGAGATTTAATATCCTTAAGTCTGATGGATTCCATGGGTTACAAGTATTCAGCTACAAGTGGAGCCATGAAAATCACAAGATGTTTGGTCCTGATAAAGGGAGAAAAATGTGGAAATGGATTGTATTGTCTAAGTGGAAATACAGTAGTTAACATTATTCTTTGATCTCAATGGGTAACCAGAAATAAGGTGCATGGAAAAACCAACATTGGCACAAGGTCTCTTTTGCAGTTGGAGTAAAGATGGGTTTTATGAGTTTTTAGGTGGTAGATGATAGTGAGAAATTTCATGTGGTTAAGGAGGATGGATTGAGGTCCTTCTCTAGAGTTGACTAGCTGAGTCAACAAGGGGCAGCTACACATATGGTTTTGCCATGATCGAGTCAGATGGTGTCAGGATTGAATAAACTTGATGGTGTGTGTAGCTGTGATTCTTAAAAGTCATAAAAAAACGTTTGTAGTGTTTACAAATGGCTTAAGTTTCAAGTTCAAAGTGGAGGAGCATTTAAGGTATATGGCGTAGAGTTCACTAAGAAAGACAAGAGCAAGTTTATCTTTAAGGTGGGTTCTAAGGTGAGTGCCAAGGTAGAGTGTGGTGCACATGTCATAAAGAGGGTATCTTTAAGTCCAGCCGGGTGGATCCAAAAGAGATCAAGGTTAGGGGCATGTTGAAGACAAGGAGAGTTACAGAATGTCATAGAATTAAAGAGATCTCATCATACGATTGCAGAAGGTAGTCACCATGAAAGGCCCATTAGTCTCTAAATGAGATATAATTGGGGCATGGAGACTGATGCAGAGAAGTCTAAGGAACCAAGAGCTAGTAGTTTGGACTGGTCCAAAGGGCCCTAGACCAATCTAACTGGGATGGACCGATCCAACTTGCAGTTGAATTGATCCAGGGAGAATCGAGACTACAACAAATGACCACTAATGACAAGGTGGTGCTTATTTAGTAGACAACGAGTGGAGTGCATTCGCCCCTTTAGAGATAGGGGCAAGTACTACACGAGCTCGTAAGTAAAGTACGAAACGAGCCTTGTCCGCAAAGCTTCGCTTCCTCATCTTGCTTGCTTCTGGCGAAGCTTGACGCACTATAACATAGGCATTCTAAAATCCAAATTTACTTGGACCGATCCAACTTTGACATTGGACGAATCCAAAGTTTTTTGGATCAGTCCGAGCACAAAAAATTAAATTAATTGCAAACTTTTATAGAAGGTCTGTGGAAGGGAGGAATTCCTACCAAGCTCGACCTCTATGTTCTATATAAGTTCTCTATGGTTGTCAAGAATTAGAACAAGGGTTATGGGAGAACCAAGAGAGACTAAAAGTAGTTGTAACTAAGAGAAATGGTTTTCTCTTTGAAGGGGTTGCTTCAAGATGAGAGAACGATTTCTTCTTCGGATTGTGAGAGAAAAGGGTTGAGAAAGGGTTTCATCTCAGAGTTTTGAGTTTTGAGAGTGTGTCTGTGTGTGTGCACGTGAGAAACTTGTAGTTTGTAATCTTCTATTATAGTGAAATTTTTTCTGTGTAGATCCGTGGTTTTTCTCCAGTTTTGGAGTTTTTCACGTAAATCTTTGCGTTGTGGTTTCTTGCTTGTTTGCTCTTAATTTTGTGTTTATTATTGCATCCCAAGGAACTCACATCAAAAAGGAGTTTCGATCCTAACAAAACAAAAGCCTATGTTGAGTTTCTATCAAGCTTGACCTATGCCCTAATTTTGAAATATATTTTTTTTATAGGTTTTCATATGTTAGCTCTTACATGTATACACAATCTCCTCTACTATTAAGAGAACCATACTTTTGGCTCAAACTAACATGAAGAAAATTAATTTTTCAGGATTTTTTATGAAAAAATCTTATCAGTTATTTAACCATTATAAAGATAAATAAAATGTCAAAAAAAAATTAACTGAAGAAATTTTTTATAAGATGGCATTAGAGCAAGCATGCTTTATAGAGTAGAATGTTGGGTAGTTAAAAAACAACACATATATAGACTGAGAGTAGTTGATAGTAGGGGTGTCAACGAGTCAAGCTTCAACTAGCTTAGCTCAGGCTCATCACTTGAAGGCAAAGTTTTGGCTTATGACAAGCCTGAGGTGCTAAGCTCAAGATCATGAAGACAGACTTGGATCAGGCTCGCCAGCTAGAAAAGAGAATTTAAAAAATTAAAAAACAGGCCCAACATCATAATGGTCCATTAACCTAATTTGTCTTATTT
>JAOXJP010169694.1:0-12705 GCA_025762735.1 Platanus orientalis
TTCACAAAATCGCCCAAAAAACCCTGTTTTGATCACTGAAAAATCATGACAAATCCTGATAAATCACCATTATAAAAAACCCTCACTTTTGGGTTCCACCCAACGTACGGACCTGCTGACGTCAGTGTCCGTACGACTGACTTTAGCAGTACTTTTCTTCGCATTTCTTTGACACGATTAGTCTTTGATCGTGAACCTGCTCTGATACCAAGTTGGAATTTGTGGGAGTGAAAGAGAGGAGAAAGAGAAGAAGAAGAAGAAGAAAAAGAGAGAAAAAGAGGAGAGAAACGCAGGGAGAGAGAGTCAAATTACCTCTCCCACACAATATTGCTCTTTATTATATACTACGGTACCATAAGATGTAAAATACCATTATATCCTCACACATGCACTTTACATATACGCCTACAAAGAGTGAAGAAGGAGAAGAGAAGGAAAATTAGGGAAATTGTGTGTGAGAGTAATCTTTTTGTTGGCACATCTTATATATATATATATATATATATATATATACACAATGGCATACAAAGAACAAAATACCTTTAAACCATATGTTGGATATACCTTCATTCCCTCAAGCTGGTGAATTGTTATCTTTCATTTTCAACTTGCCAACAATATCAGCAAAAGTAAAACGTATCTTCCTTAGACCCTTTATCAAAACATCTGCAAGTTGATCCTTGGTCTTCTCAAACGGAGTACAAATACATCCACACTTCAGCTGTTTTTTTATGAAATGATGGTCCACCTCGATGTGTTTTGTCCGATCGTATCAAACCAGATTGTGAGCAATACTTATAACAACCTTATTGCCACAATACAATGCCATTGGATGGGATATTGGAAAACCCAATTCTTAAACTACAAAAGTTCACTAAACTGGGCAACAACAACCTGCCTTTTACTTCTCCAAGTAACCAAACAGCCTCCCACAAAGGTACAATAGCCCAATGTAGAATGCGTATTTATCACTTAGCTGGTCCAATCAGCATCGGTTATGCTTCAACCTTGAGATGACCGTTGTGATGCATACAAAAATCTTCGACAACCTTTTAAAAATCTAAGAATCTGGTATGTCGCTTCCATATGAGCATGAGTCAATGCATGCATAAAATGACTAACAACACTGATAACATAGACAATGTCAGGTCTAGTTAGAGACAAATATATAAGATGTCCTAGCAGAAGTTGATACTAACCTGCCTTAATAAGCTGACCATCTTGATCATATTTAACTCTTATGATTTGGATCTAGCATTTCAGTTTCCTTCAAGAGATATATACTTACTTCCATTGGGATAAGAAAATCTTTTTCTTTAATCTTTCAACTTCAATGCCCATAAAATATTTGAGCTGTCCCAAATATTTGATTTCAAATTCTTTAGCCACCGTAAAGCTTTTCACTTCTGTATCATCATTGCCCGTAAGTCATAACAACAATGTCATCGACATATACTATTAGAGTTGTTAACTTGTCCCTTATTCGCTTCACAAATAGTGTATCAGCACACGATACTGTTTATAACCATTCGTTACCATGGAAAATTTGAACTGTTCAAAGTAAGCTTTGGGTGATTGTTTTAGACTATACAAGGCCATTTTGAGTCTACATACTTTCCTGTTAGCTCTTGAGTATTGAAAATTAGGGGAGGCTTCATATAAATTTCTTCTTCTAGATCATTATGTAGAAATGCATTCTTTTTATCAAATTAACACAAGGACCAACCTTGAGTAGCAGCAAGTGCAATAAGTAATTTGATTGAATTCATCTTGACAATTGGTGCAATTGTCTCTTGGTAGTCAATTCCATACATTTGAGTATAACCCTTAGCCAAGAGCCTAGCCTTGTATCTCTTTATAGCACTAGTAGCTCTATACCTGACTGTACACCCACTTAAAACTCAACAATAAATTTTATAAATTTCACTTAAAACTCAGCACTAATAACCCACCAATAGTCTTTCTTCCTTCATAAAAATTAGCAACTCAACAATAACTATATCCGCCCCTTTTGATGTTGAATGGTGGCTTAAAGAATATGTGGGAGCTTATACCAATTTAAGGAATCAAGAACTTGTCCTAAACGCCCCAAACAATAGCAAATTTTAGGGAAAATCTTGAATAGAAAGAAATAAGTGAAATAGAAGAAATTAGGAAGAATGAAGAAGAAGAAGAAATTAGGTTAAAAAGTCCAGAAGGGCAATTCTATACTTTTTTGGGCAGACCCACAAAATTACCAAAATACCCCTACTTACGTGTCAGAAAATTTTACAGTAGGGTCTGACATCTTTGAAGGTTCTATGGTTTGAATTACATAAATTTTGGATCAAAATTGAATGAAATATTCAATTTCAAAGTTTGCTGTTTTTTGAGGTTCCAAGAATCAAATCTAGAAAGATTCTTGATGTTTTTTAATGGTTCTTGAGGGGAAATAGCAAAGGAAAAGAAGGGATAGGTCTGGAATTAGGTTTAAGATCAAGAAAACCCAACACAAATAGATCTTGCACGGTTCTTGATGAATCTTGTTGATTCTTTAATTAAAAGAAATAAAATCAGTGTAAGAAATTAAAGAAAACAACACGATAACTAGCAAGAATTACAAAAAAAAGATTAGATGTGGAGAAAGAAGAGAGAAGAGAGACAGAATCACTTGTGTGATAGAGAAAAAAGAATGGAGGAGAGGGATATTGGGAGTCCACAGCTACACCCAAGAAGAGAGATACCTTGTCTACTCATGGACTCTAAATCACAAATCTTTATCCCAATATTCAAATCTGATTTACATCCTAAAAACATCTATTTATAACTCTAAATCAAAGTCCTACTTGGATTAGGATTCTAAAATCCTACTCTAAAGTGGCTAACAACCAGTCCTAAATAACCCACTAATTTTCTTTACTGAAGACACCTAATACTTCTAAAATTGTAATTAAACCCCTGGCATTTAATGCCTTATTACATAAAATCTAAATTAAGTCACATTTCTTTTTGGAAATAGTCTGAAAAATAAAATAAACCCAAATAAACTAACTCTAAATTAAATCAGAAACGACCCTAAAATTAAATCTTAAATAAAATAACTCAACTAAGACCTCCAAAAATTCCCTAAAATAAACCCTAGAGTCTTTGAACTGAGGGAATCTTCCAGGGATTTCCCAATCCTTGAATCTGGATCCCTTGTGGGATGGCACGCACAATAATCTCTTCACACTGGCTGCATCTCTTTTGGACATCCCTAAGGACATTATATTGACTTCAGGCAACTCCTAATCGAACTAGGATATGAATAATGACAATTAGCAACTTCCACAAGTCTTTGGAAATATATTCTTAATCACTAATGATAATCATAATAGAAAAATTACAACTTTAAGTCAATACTAATATCTAAAGTCCCACCTAATGACTAATGTAAACTTGTCCAACTCAAATTCATAAATAAGTCCTAAATTCCATAGAAAAGCTAGGACTGTTATAACCCCTTGTCATCTCCTTGTGTCTTCTACAAGGCACATAAATATTCCAATAGGAGGGCTGTGGGACCACCTGATAAGGACCAAAAGGAGATAAGCTTCTGCTGGATCCTAAAGAGGATTTTGGGTACAGATAAGTCCCTGTGTCAGTCAAATTCCTAGTGTTTGCTGTATTATGTTTAATCCGCTATAATAAGTGTCATCATGTAATTTTGATTTTGTTGAATGGTAGAATACTTCACTAGTTTTATTTTTAAGTGACAATCATTCTATGGAGTATGACTTACTTATTTATTCATTTGGGTCTTAGAATTGTGTGTTCAATTTCTCGTCTGTTGACATTCCATTCTGGTTGAAAAGCGTAGCTTGGCATTCTTACTTTATACTCTACTTATGACCTTTCTCTTTCTCTTTCTGTGTTTGCAGGTCATGGTGGATTTGGTCATGTTATGTTGTGCAAAAATAAATTAGATGGAAGACAATATGCTGTGAAGAAGATTCGCCTCAAGGACAAAAGTCCACCTGTTAGTAACAGAATATTGAGGTAATTCTATCTTATTGCGATTTAAGGACAAATTACCTTAACAAACCTTTTTATTTGATATCTGAACTCTGGACTTATGGTTGATTATTTTTCTTTTCATTTGATTAATATCGAATCATTTACTAACGTTTCCATATTTATATCATCTCTTTGTGCTATACCTAGTAATATTTAATTCCAGGGTAATGTTCAAGCACTTGGGGTGGTTTGATGTTGAGTTTGTTTCTTTATGTATGATTTAATATTTTAATCTTTGGTTTTTATTATTGGATTAGTTAACCTCTGATATTTCTTACTTTCAATGGCTTCTCTTCATGCCAAGCCACAGCAAATCAGGCAATTGAGATTTGAGACAAATCAACCACACACACTGTAATAGAGCAAGCACAACACTGTAAAAAGTTATATAGCCCTGGAGCACGTCTGATTTTCACAAGTAACCATCAACAACACAGCTGAACACCAATACAGGGCTACACAACACTATCAACGACTAAGGTTCAACCAACCCAAACGGACCTCAAAATGCGACGTTAATCAACTTCGAAGGTCAATTAACAGCTATAGAGCCTCGCACAGGCTTCGATTTTTGTTCACAGGGTTACACAACCCACCTATATCAACATTTTGAGTTATAGAATCCCTAAATCACAAAAAAGACCACGAAAAATTTCCACAAAACCCATGAACTGAGGTACACCCACATGTATCGAAGGCAACATCAATGGACGTCCAGTAACACAACGTAGCATCTGGATCATGAGCTAAGTCCAAAACAAGTAAAAAGCACAGAAAATGGGCTGGGCAGTAACTATGAGGTAGAAAACATATTAACAAAGCTTCATTTCTCAGCCAACTTACAAGGGGTTGGAATTGAAGTGTTGCCTATATAGCCATGAACAAAAAATGACCAACAACCTAACACTACTCACTGAACTCAGATTTGAGTTTTCAGCCAAACAATTCTAGAAAATGCATTAAAAATAGCATTCGATTTCAAATCATTTCAGAAACACTATGAAAAATACCAAAAGTTACGATCTATTAAGATTTGTAAATGTTCACCACTGACCTAGAGTGTCTGTGCAGATGATGACATCATCCATACGGACTGATGATGCTAGGATTCCCTCTATCGAGTGCTTCTTTGTAGTTAGGTTTGAGGAGGAAGGGTTGTACTTGGATTAGGTTTTATGGAGAGGAAGGAGAAAGGAAGAGGGAAGAAGAGAGAAATGAGGGAATTTAGGGAAAATGTATGGGATGTTCTTTGTTCCCATTTCTCTTATTAGAATATGTCTCTGTACATTTACTATACGGTATAGTATTAGTGTACCTATACCATTCCAAATACATGTGGAAGAATTACAATAATCTTCCCTACACTCATATACATGAATTCTCTTACACTCGGGATTTGATCCAATAGGTTCACAGTATGGATTGGGACTAGAATAGACTCACCAATTGAGCCAAAATTCCACAGATCAAAGAGTTTTTTCAAATCTGGAATTTCATTCTATTTTTTGAAGAAAATCTACTAAAAATCTCAAAGTGCTCTAAATGACTTCAAATTTTCAACTAAAATACATCTAAAATGAAGACGAATCGAAAGAAATAATCAACTTACATAGCCACTGATTTCGTTTGTGCAACTTGCTGACATCAGAAACCTTTTGGGAGTGAATCGTGCTTACAAGGATTTAGGTCAGGCTAGTGTTGGCTCTAATACCAAGTTGATTGGAGTAGAAATGTGAGATGGGAAATTAGGGTTTGAGATATGTAGAAGAAGAATGAATGTGTCTCTCACTTATGTATTTGGTATTTATACTTACATACAGAGGTATACCGTATGGTATACTTATACATAAAAGTCTAAAATACCCTCACACTCTCATGTACTAGTATACCCATATACATACTCTCCTTTATACACTAAACAATCTCATATACAAGTAGCTCTCTCTACATTATTTAAATTAAATAAAGCTAAATCTCCCTTAGATTTATAAGAAGATAGGTGAAAATTTTGAGAGTTTTTTGTTGTTGATCTTTGAAGTTTGAGTAGTGATATGGAAAAATTACATAGGAATGAAAGGGGAGGGAAGAAAAGGTTTTGATTGGTCATGGGAAAGGAAATACTTGTTGGAGATGGAGTCTAATGTGAACTGGGGTAGAAAGGAACCTAGGATTTGAGTTCGCCGGATCGATTTGGCAGGTTCGGGTAGAAGCATGCAGACAGACATGCACCATAAGAGTGCTGGATTGATTTGGCTGTCTCGGTGGATTAATCCGATTGGCCAGCGGATTGATCCGGCGGCGATGAGAAAATTTGGAAAGTTTCATGGAACACTGGGAAACCCTAGTTTTGTGGGGTGATTAACTTATTTGGTGTATATAAAGTCTGTAAGGTTTTTTAGGATTAATGTAAGGTTAAGAAAGAGAAAGGAACTTGTGGTTTATGAGAGTTTGGGAGAGAAATCTTATAATCTTCCCAAAACAATGATATTTTCTTTGCGGCTCTATGGTTTTACCCCAACACTGAAGGTTTCATGGCGGCCCTTGCACAGATGTATGAGAAGCCATCCACATCAAATAAAGTATTTTTAATGAAGAGGTTGTTTCACGTGAAGATGGCTGAGGGAGGAACCATTGTAGAACACCTAAATGACTTCAACATAATCATAAGTTAGTTAGCCTCTGTAGACATGAATTTGATGATGAAGTTAGAGCCTTATTGTTCCTATCATCTTTATCAGAGAATTGGGTTGGCCTTGTTATGACATTGAATAATTGCTTAGGTTTAGGTATTCTGAAGTTCGATGATGTGGTGAGTACACTACTTAGTAAAGAAGTTTGTAGAAAGTCAATAAGAGAAGTATCATCAAGTGGGAACACACTAAATGTAGAAGAAAGATTAAGAATTGTTAAAAGAGGAAAAAACCATGGGAAGTCAAATTCTAGGGGAAATCTAAGTCAGCAAAGCCACGCGTGGAATGTTGGAATTGTGAAAAGAAATGAAACCTCAAGAAGAATTATTGGACACAAAAAAAGAAGATGAAGCAAGGCAGTAGTAAAGAGAAGGAAGCTTCTACAAATATTGCAGGTGTTGTTCTTGAAGACGCTTTGATTCTTACACTTGATGAAAAGTTGGAATCTTGGGTGTTAGATTTCGGTGTGTCTTTTCATGTCACAGAAAATAAAGAATGTTTCAAGAATTATGTGCAATGAGACTATTGCAAAGTCTATCTAGGAGATAATAAGGCTCGCAACATAATTGGTAAATAAAATGTTTGATTGAACCTACCTAATGGAGGTACATGATTTTTGAATAGTGTGATACATACCAAGGTTGAAGAGGAATTTAATTTTGGTTGGTCAGTTTGCAAGTTTAGGACACACTACTTTCACGGGAGACGCATAGAAAGTAATCAAAGGTGCCTTAGTGATATCTCGAGGAAAGGAGGTTCCATTGATGTAGCCGAAACGGGTGTTAACTTAGATACATGACACTTGAGACTTGGGTACATAAGTGAGAAATGAATGAAGATTTTTTATAGCAAAGACAAACTTCTAGGTTTGAAGGGTTCTAGACTTGGAATTTTGCGAATACTACATTTTTGGAAAACAAAAGAAGGTTAGCTTTTCTAAAATAGGAAATATGCTAAATTTCAAAAATTAGAACTGGTTCGTACTGATATATAGGGACCAACATAGGTATGTTCTAATTGGTGGTTCTTATTATTTTGTTACTTTTATTGATGATGCGACAAAAAAACTGTTGGTTTATTTCTTGAAACCTAAGTCTGACGTATTTGACGTGTTTAAGAAGTGAAGAGCCTTGGTTAAGAATGAAACAAAATTGAGGCTTAAGTGTTTAAAGTTTGACAATGGAGGGAATATTGTAGCAAATAGTTTAAAATGTTTTGTGTTTTGAATGGGATCCGAATGGAGAAGACAGTACCACACACATTACAACAAAACGGTGTGGTTGAATGGATGAATAAAACGATTATAGAGCGAGCCAGAAGTATGAGGTTATATGTGAGATTGCCCAAACAGTTTTGGACGGATGTGATTAGCACAATCGCACACTTGAGAAACAGAGGACCTTCAATACCATTAAATTGTGGATTTCTTAAAGAAGCATGGACGGGAAAAGAGGTAAGCCTTTCACATCTCGAAGCATTTGATTGTTTCGTATGTTTATGTTGATGTTGATAAGAGAAACAAGTTAGATGCGAAGTCAAAGAAGTGCATTTTCATGGGTATGGTTCTGATGAGTTTGGGTATCGGTTTTGGGATAATTAAAACTGAAAAGTCATTAAAAGCATAGATATAGTATTCAATGAAAAGACCATATATAAAGACAAGACAGAAGAGCATTAAGGCAAGAAGGGGTTTGTGGAACTTGAAAATGTTTTTGAGGGTGAAGTATCTAGGATGAAGCCTCAAAAATCTACTCCAGAATTAATAAGGTCTTCAAGATCACCTAGGTTACTTAGAGATTCTTTCATTCGTTATACTATTTGTTGTTGACAGATGGGAGTGAACCAGAATGCTATGATGAAGCATTGAAGGTTAATGAAAGAACTAAATGGGAGCACACCATGGATGGGATGAAGTCCTTGATTATAAACCAGACATGAGATTTAGTTACACTACCTACAAGAAAGAAGGCACTAGACAATAAATGGGTGTACAGGTTGGAGGAAGAGCATGATGGAAACAAAAGACACAAGACTAGGCTAGTTGTGAAGGGGTGTCAACAAAGAAAGGTGTTGACTATTCAGAACCATTTTCTCCAGTTATGAAGATGACCACTAATAAAGTAGTGCTAAGCTTTGTAGTAATGGGAGATCTACATCTTGAGTAGTTAGTTGTAAAGGCAAATTTTCTCTATGGTGACTTGGAAGAAACATTTACAAGCATCAACCACAAGGGTATGAAATGGAAGGCATGGAGGAAATGGTGTGCAAGCTCGGGAGGAGCTTATATGGGTTGAAGTAAGCCCCAAACAATGATATCTCAAGTTTGTCAGGTTCATGTCAGAGAATGGGTATAGAAGATGCCATGCGGACCATTGTTGTTATCACAAAACTTTTGAGGACAGGTACTTTATTCTACTTTTGTACGTGGATGATATACTTGTGACAGGTTCAATCATACATCGGATAAACAACTTAAAGAAGCAGTTGTCAGAGTGGTTTGAGATGAAGGACTTGAGAATAGTTAAACAGATTCCTGGAATGAGAATCATAAGAGACAGGAAGAACCATGAGTTGTGGTTGTCTCAAGCAAAATATGTTAAAAAGGTGTCTAGCAGATTGAACATGCATGCTTTAGAAGCTAGATAATGGGAAAAAGAGCATTGGTCTCTAAGTGGGAGATTCTTGGAGATGGAGTTTGATGCAAACCAAGGAGGAAGGGAACCAAGGAATCGAGTTCCAACAAGCTGGCTCAATCTGGCCAAATTGGCGGATCGATCTAGGCAGGTTTAGGTAGAATTGGGCATGCAGACAAACAGGCACCAAAAAAGTGCTGGATCGATCTGACTAGCCAGTGGATCGATTTGGCGGTGATAAGAAAATTCAGAAAGTTTTGTGGGGGGATCAACTTGTTGGATGTATTTAAAGTCTCTTAAGGTTGTTTAGGGTTAATATAAGGTTAAGATAGAGAAAGGAACTTGTGGTTTGTGAGAGATTGAGAGAGAACTCTTGTAATCTTTCTAAAATAGTAATGCTTTCTTTGCGCCTCTGTGGTTTTTCCCCAACTTGGGGTTTTCCATGTAAATCCTGTGTTTATGGTGTGCTTTGATTTGTTCTTGATTATTATCGCTTTCATCTTGTTTGGTTGATTGATAGACTTTTGGATTAAAGCCCCAACAATAGTCTTCATTAGAAGAAAAGTAGACTTACATTAGAAAGGTAAAGGAGACTAATGTCTAGGACTGACTTTTTAATTTTTCACATACTGAAATATTGGTCAGCATACTGTACTTTCTAAGCTTGCTTAATTTGGACCCTATCCGTTTTGAGTACTAGCCTTGTTTCAAATCAAACTAGGTAAATTTCAATGCTTTATGGGACTTTGGAATTGAATAGAAGTTCTTAATGTCTATTCTAGGGATAAGTTGAATCTTATATCTTTCCATTCGGAGCAGGGGGTACATTGTTTGACTAACCATTCATGGACAATTTCTTTTGTCATTCCTTGTCAATCACTTAAAAAATTTTGTAATTTTTTTAACTGGCTTTTGTTTTGGACCTGCAAAGCTGCTAGTACAAGTGCTTTATCTGTTGATCATTGATTGTTCCTCCTGGACATGGTGTGAAGAAGCTCATCCAAAGTACATGAATTTGTGATAGTCTTTTGTGCAGTGTCTTGTTACAAGTCTTACTCTATGATTAATGATATATACAAATTGAGATTTTCTTATATCCACCGTTTGCTTATTTTGCAAAGCATACAAGTTAGGACTTGAAGCTGTCCAATAGAGTTGATTTTTAGCTTTGACTTATAATTTTCTCTTTGTTTCCTATTTCCAGTCTTCAACTAGTTCATTGAGTATATAGACAGTTTTGATGCGAATCTTTTAATGTATATCTACTGAAAATGGAAAATATTTGGCTAAAATTGAAGACTTACAGCAGTTTTAATGTAGCAGAGCCTTAATAGTTGGAATTAGGCTGTGTTAGAGTTATAATTGAAAACTGATACTGGGTTATGTGTTATAATTTTCTTTCATTGCTTTCAATGAAATTTGGTCAATTTGCTTTTCCAATATTATTTTTAAATTGGTTAATATATATGCTATGACAAGATGCTCAGGGAGGTAGCCACGCTTTCCCGTTTGCAGCATCAGCATGTTGTCCGTTACTATCAGGTCAGAACCATTTATGAATTATGTTCTCTTGATTTCTGTTTATATGTCTTCATTAACAATCTCTAGTTCTTGTGGTTGTGATCAGATGCCTTTTTTTTTTCTCACCTTGTGCCTATGTAGTGTGCATAATAAAAATGTAGTTCTTTTTCTGTTTCTTAAATTCATCTAGAACACTTTCCTGTTTTGGAAAATTATTTTTCTTGTGTGTGTATATATATATATATATATATATATATATATATATATATATATATATATTTATATATCAATTGGATTTCCTTGGAACTGAGTATATGTTTACCACAGATAAGGTTGTTTATATCACATTTGTCACAACATGCATATCAGGCATTACACCGAACAATAAAGAAAATACACCCTTTCTCAATAACAAAACATCACCACTTTGGAAATTGGAAGTATCCTACATTACTTATAGTGTTTATATGAAAGATATTGTAAAATCCTAGAAAGTTTCATAGGCAATTTCACTTCCTGAATATTTTAATTCTAAGCATCCAGCTAAGCAGTATAACTGAACTTATCTCTTAAATAACCTGTTTTCACCATCTATTATCTTAACTAACTACATACTTCAGTAAACTTTGAAACACCCCCCCTCCCCACCAAATAACCATTTGCAATTTTTTCATATAAGCATCTTTGAACTTCTTCTGATAGTAAACAACCGCTAAATATCTCTTAAAAAAAATAAAATCCTGAGGATCAATTTTGGTCAGTTTGACATTATGAACCCCATGTAGTTTTCTTAATGTGCTTTTTTTTTTTTGCCAGGGCAGGGAAACTTTATGATTTTGAGTAATAATTCTGTTCTGCACATGATGGAGACAGATAAGTTTGTTAGATCTGTTTCTGTTGAGCCTAATGGATTAGGATTGATAGTTACATCTATGGTCCATACCCTATGGCATCTTGAGGGGTTTCAAGAAGGAAGAGGGCATAGGGGCAAATTATTTACTTCTAATTTTTATTCTTTGCTATCATGCAGATCCTTTTGAAATTCTTGTCTCATCCACTTTGATGAGATTTTGGTGACAAATCTGGAGATTTCCAACTTCCAGCTGAGAAAGAAATCTGCAACAATGAAGAAAGGAGGTCTTCAGTGAGTTTTGTAATAACAGATCATCGAAAAATAATGGGGATGAGAATGGTATATGGAATGGAGATGCTTGATGACAAGATATTTGCTGGTGAATATTTTTCGTTCATGCACTAATCTGTTATTAGGGAGGATAAATTGGGACATATTAGTTCTGGTGGAGTAAGTGCCATGTATATAGGTGGGAGGAAATTTGAGGGTTTTATAGGGTGTGCTCGAGACGATTTTGAATGGAAATGGAAATTGGCACTTGGCAGTTGGTGGGCTGAGAACAAGGGGAAATGATAAAGGATAGCAATGGCCCAGAATTTTCATTGCCATTCTTCAGTGACCAATGATAAATCAGGTTTGAGGGAGAGGGGCCATGATGAAACAAACGGGTACTGGGTTAAGGAAGAGAAAGGGAACAGTAAATCATGAAAGAGGAAACTGGTTGTGGCCTTGGTGGTGTACATTAATGGAAAATTGAATATGCATCTCAGCAAGGGGAAAAGGCAGAGAAGAATGATTCTGCACTGATGCATTGTGGGTTGGTTTAGTCAGTTCTGAGTGTCTAAAGTGGGGATTTGAAAAATGGATTCGAAAGGTGAGGAGTGATTTTGGTAGTGTGATAGTGCAATGAATGGGTGATGGTTTACTGTTGTTGGGGTTCCAATCACAGGAGATGGAAAGGAGAGTGTGATAG